>VYZT01037108.1:185045-196069 GCA_013400735.1 Pomatostomus ruficeps
CCCCCCGGAGCCTGAGGCCCGCGGCCGCGGGGCGCCCGCAGCATGCGGAGGATCCGGCGGCTGGTGCATCTGGTGCTGTTCTGCCCCTGCTCCAAGGGCCTGCAGGTACCGGCGGAGCGAGGATGCGCCGGGATGGAGGATGCGGGCTCGGGGATGCGCCGGGCTCGGGGATGCACCGGGAGGGGGGTGCGGGCTCGGAGATGCCCGTCTCCGCATCCTGGCACCGGCCGTACACAAAGGGACGCTCCGCCTCGGTCCCCCCGGCGCCGGTGCAAGGAGCTGCGGGCCGGACAGCGGCACCGGGGGGCCTGGAGCGGCACCGGGGGCCGCAGCGGTTGCATAACCCGCGCCCAGCTCCTCCGTGCCCGAGCCTGGGAGCAGCAGGGCAGCCCCGCCGGCCGCCCGCAGCGCTGGGTGAAGCCGCCGGTGCAGCAGGGCAGGGACGGCTCCTTCCTTCTCTTTCTTTATTTTCCCTCCTCTTCGCATCCCGGAGCTGCCGAGGGGCCGGGCACCTGCTCCAGAGCTCCCGGGATGCCGAGGATCAGCGATGCTGGGGCAGGGATGGCAGGGATGCTGGAATGGGTGTTTTCCCTGCAGCCGCGGGATGAGAAACCCTGACTTTGGCAAAGATCCTGGACCGGAGGGGTTATCCCGGCGGGGATGAGGGGACATGAGGGGACACCCACTGGGCAGAGGGTGCTGGCAGGAGGTGGGTGCAGAGCTGGGACTGCTGTGGAGTAACCCCGCTGTTCCCAGGGGAGCCACGGGGACGGAGCAGGGTTTTGTGATGCTGCATCCATTTTGCCTTTGAAGTCAGCCCCAGCCCAAAGTCACTTCCAGAGCCTCCAGAGTCACCCTAAAACTAAACAGCAACTCTCACAGGGTAACACCCTCCGTGCAGGGAAGGCAATGAGGAGAGAAACTCCTGTGCGTTGAGACTGAGGCACTGGAGGGACCCTCAAAATCCGAAATCCACCCAAAGCCCTGGGGAAGCTGTCATTGAAATGCATCCCCCACTCCCGCGTTTCTTTCCAGCATTTAGGGAGGGGATGATGAAGCCAGTGCTCCCCATGCCATGCCCAGTCCACAGTCTGGACCCCTCTTCCTCCCCAGGAATGTGATGTATTCTAAGTCAGAATAAATAAAAAGTGACATTTTGGGTATTCCGGGGTTTTCCAAGATGTGTCTGGAGTGGGAAGCCCCTGGAAGAGCCCCTTTGTGGGGGCAGGGGGTCTCACCCACCTTGGGCAATTTTGGGGGGCTGCTGTGCTGGGGGGATCTCAGTGCAGTGTGACTTCAGGGCCAGGAGCTGGCTCTCAGCTCACAGGAGCAGCCACCCACACTTCGCCTGTGCCAAGTCCTGGCCGTGCTCGGCTTCTCTTTAATTTGATTTCACATTAATTAGCGGTGCCATTGCTCGACAGGCAAACCGGGCACCCTGGCCCGCTTCACACCTCGGGGTTTCCAATTAGCAGGAGAAATGTCACGCTCTCGAGGCAGACCTGCCTGCTCTCACCTCCCCTGCCCGTTCCTGTGGCTCACAGAGCCCCGACAGCTCCTGGAGAGGGGACGGGGAGGAGGTGTTGTGGGGGTGGGAGTGGGTTTGGGCTCCGAGACCCAAGCGAGGATCCCTGGCAGGTTCTGCTGCACCCACTCAGCCCCAGCCGTGCCCCAGCAGCAGCCGTGGTCTCACTGGTGTAATGAGGGTTTGGAGGTGGTCAGAGGCCAAGGGTTCTATGGAATTACCTATAGAAACGGGATGGAATGGGTTGTTCAATGCCAGGATTCACTCCCTGCCCCTCGGAACTGCCGGGGAACTGCTCCGTGTGGCACGAGCCAGGTGAGCAGCCTCTCTCTCGGGAGGCCAGATGGCAGCAGTGCTGCTGAGGCAGGGTCAGGGGCAAAGAAACAAAGCCAAAAATCCAAAATCCTGCTGAGAGCCTGCGAGCTGTTTGCACTGAGCATCACCTGTGAGAGCTCCCGGGTTTGTCACTCACCCTCTCCCACATGGGAACGGCTGCTGGGAGCTGCCCCTGCCCCTGGGGGGGCTCTGCTGACAGGGGTGTCCCCAAAAGGGAGCAGAGCCTCTTGCAGCCCCGCTGGGGTACCCTGGGCAAGCACAGGGCAGGAGAGCGGGAGGACACGGCCACAGCTCGCAGGGATGGACAGCATCCAGCTCCTTGCAGCCCAGCCCTGTAATCCCCCTGCTTTTAGGGAATTTTAAGTGACCTACTTGCAGCAGGAGTTGCATAAGAGGCTGATGAATATATATAAAAAAGGCTGAAGGTTTCCCCGGCGCTCAGGTCGGTTTGTGTGGCAGAAGCCATCCTTGGCCAGCTGTCGCCACCCTGGGCACAGCCCTGCCCTTCAGAAAGGGTTTCAAAAGCGTTTCCTTTGCCTTGCAGGGCCGCCTCCCGGGCATCAAGGTGAAGTACCTGCTGGTGGTGTGGCTGGGCATCTTCGTGGGCAGCTGGGTGGCCTACATGCACTACTCGTCCTACTCGGAGCTGTGCCGCGGCCACGTCTGCCGGGTGATCATCGTGAGTGCCAGCACGGCCCCGTGGGTCCTGGTTGGGGTGCTGGGCTGAGCAGGGCTGAGGGAGCCCCATTTCCAACCTCCCAAACCCCAAAGCCGGGATGAGGAGCTCTCCTGGCAGCTGCTGCCCTGGCGCTGTCCCTGACATCGCCCGGAGCTCAGAGCGGGAGGGGCGACCTTACCCTGCCGGGGTGACAGTGGAACAGTTTAATGAGCTGTCAGGCGACACAGCCAGGGCAGGCGTGGGCAGATCCGGGTCTGTGCAGATGCAGCTGGAATGTCAGGGCAGGGAGCAGGAGCTGGGCAGGGACTGCATCACAGCCGATCCCCCAGGCTCCACAGGGCAGGAGGAAAAGGGGAGCAGTCAGTCTGTGGTACCTGTCTGTAACTGCTGATACCTCCTCGGGAAAGCCCAGAGCTCCTTGTGGCAGCTTGGCTGGGTGAACTTTGGGGTTTGCAGTGGGGTGAATGTTCCGTTTTCCCCACGGCGTCCCAGCAGGACGTCCCCAGGAGCGCTGTGTGTACCCCTGGCACGGGAGCAGGTCTCAGCCCAGCCCAGGCGAGGAGGGGGAGCTGGGCTCTGTCAGAAAAGCCTCGTTGATCAATCCCTCAGCAGAGAAGGGAGGCAGGAATTGCCATAACAACAGCGACGATCGTTTGATTTGATTTTCTGCCTGACTCCGACCGCGGGGTCTCGGGCGCTAATTCCTGCTCAGAGCTGGGGCTTCCAGACACCGTGTCTGGCCGTGCCCCCCTGAGCAGGTCCAAGGGTTAATTCCCATCCACAGCTGACAAAATAAAAAGGAAAAGATGCAGTGGATGTCTGCAGCTCCTGCTTCCAGCCCTGAGGCTGCCGTGCCCTGGCTGAGGAGCTGCAGAGCCGCAGCCTCTCCTGCCCAGGGAGGTCTCCAACTCCAGCCCAGCCACCGTCTGTCCCTGTCCCCCTGTCCCTGCCACCTGGTTCACAGCAGGGGCTGCTGCTCTGCCTGTGCATCCTCATCCTCGCCCAGCTCCATGCTGCCCTCTCCTCCAGCCCCTGGAGCTCTCCCAAACCCCTGGATTTGCAGCATCCAGGAACAAATCCCCTGCAGTCCCTGCCAGCGCAGCCCCAAGGCACTGAGCCACCCCTGAGGGCCAGCAGAAATCTGCCCCCACTGAGCTCCTCTCTCTGTCCTTGCCCTCCCCAGTGTGACCAGTACAAGAAAGGGATCATTTCGGGCTCCACGTGCAAGGACCTGTGTGAGGAGCGCAGCCTCCTGTTCCAGCACTGCCTCTCCTCATCCCCCAGCCAGCAGGTAGGTCTGTGCCCCTCACAGGGCAGGGACGGGCACCAGCATCCCACCCTGGAGAGCTCCCTGCCCTCAGCCCATCCCAAACCTGCACCCAGCTCCCTCCGCTTGCTGTCCCTGTGCTCCAGGTGTACAGAGGGCTCTGGAGGGACAGGGAGGTGATCATCAAATGTGGCATCGGGGACGCCCTGAGGGCCGACAGCCGCCCGGACGCTGTGCCCAGGAGGGACGTGGTGCTCTTCGACAAACCCACGCGGGGCACGTCCATGGATGAGTTCAAGGAGATGCTTCTCAACTTCCTGAAGGTCAGTGCAGGCTCCTGAGGGACCCAGCCAGCCTGGGATGGCTCCTGCGAGGTGGAAACACCAATTGTGGTTTTCCTTCCCTTTGAACGAGAGCTGCTGTGGGTGCCAGGCAGGGCTCTGTGCCACGCACTGGATTAGTGGAGGAAAACCTCCATTCTCTCCCAGGAATTCTTATCCCTGAGATTTCAGTAGCTGCATCCCTGGAGACTGCTGTGCCACAGCTGTGGGTGGTATCTGTGCTGGGCAGGGCTGGTTTGGTGGCTCTGGCACTTCTGTTGGGGCTTCTGCAGCAGTGGTGGGGTGGCAGCTCCGGCAGAGGGGTTTAGATCAGCCCTGAGGCTGGTAAAATCCTGCTGGAGCTGGAGCTGGATCTGTCCATCCCAGGTACTGGATTTCCTGGAGTGTCACCACCTCCTCCTCTCCCCAGCTCAGTTCTTTGCTCCCTCAGTTTGGTTTTGCGATGTGACAAAGAGCTGTGAGGGTCTGATGCCACCTCCTGTCCTGTTTGCAGTCCAAGCTGGGTGATCAGCCGTCTCTCCCCGCCCTGGTGAGCCGGATCATCGCCATGGCCGACGTGAACCGCGACGGGAAGGTGTCCCTGGCAGAGGCCAAATCCATCTGGGCGCTGCTGCAGCTCAACGAGTTCCTGCTCATGTTCTCCTTGCATGAGAAGGAGCACACGGCCAAGCTGCTGGGCCACTGTGGGGACCTTTACGTCACCGAGAAGATCCCCCACACCTCCCTGTACGGGGTGGACGTCCCCCCTTTCCTGCAGTCCCTGCTGCCTTCCATCGCCCACCAGCTCATCCACCAGTGGTTCGCCCCGGCGTGGCCCCGGCGCGCCAAGATCGCCATCGGCCTGCTGGAGTTCGTGGAGGAAATCTTCCACGGCACCTACGGGAGCTTCTACATCTGCGAGAGCAGCCTCAGGAACGTGGGCTACAACGACAAGTACGACTTCAAGATGGTCAACCTGCGGAAGGTGGCGACGGAGATGACAATCAGAGGCTTCCTCAAGGGCCGGCACTGTGAGCAGAACGGGGACTGCACCTACGGGCGGGACTGCACGGCTACGTGCGACAAGCTGCTGAAGCAGTGCAAGGGTGACGTGGTGCAGCCCAACCTGGCCAAGGTGTGCGGGCTGCTGCAGGACTACCTGCTCTACGGAGCGCCCCTGGAGCTGAAGGAGGAGCTGCAGAAGCAGCTGCGAACTTGCATGACCCTCAGCGGCCTGGCCAGCCAGATGGAAGTGCACCACTCCCTCGTGCTCAACAACCTCAAGACCTTGCTCTGGAAGAAGATCTCCAACACCAAATATTCCTAACGGGGGAAGCACGGCCCTGGAGTTTCCAGCCTGCAAGCTTGGAGCGAGGTCTAAGGGCTGAAGGCTTTGTTTCTCCATCCTCTCCCCCCCAGGAAAAAGTCACCCTGCCCAGGGAGTTCAGCAGAGCTGCAGCCCCTTCTCCTTCATGGAAAACCGAGCATCACGACTTCCACCGCCCGGCAGGAGCACGGATGGGTCGGCAGGAGCGGAGCTGGGACAGCTGGGACGCGCAGCCGGGCCGAGCTGGTCTGGGGGAGGAAGAAGACACAGGAAGGGATAAGGAAGCAGAGCCCAGCTGGATGCACCCAACTGTTCCCTGATGAGCAGGAAAGCGGAGCGAAGCGACGGGAATGAATCATTCACGCTGTACTTGTCACATCTCCGTTTGAGGAGCGTCTCTGATGGAAATAAACAGCTTTTACGTGAGTCACGGCCGTACATCAATAGCCAAACAGCAGCCCGTTGAGTACCAGCTTGTTTGTGATGCGAAAAGGAGGAAAAGGTAGATTTCCCCATTCAAAAGTCTCTCCGTAAGTGTCTGAGTCATCTGCCATCAGCCGCGGCTGTCACGGGACGCAGATAAGCTGTCTGTTCCAGCGCGGAGGATCCTTTGGTTCCATGTTTAAGTGCCTGACCCTGACAGCGATGCCCTGGCTGGTGTGAGGCTCCCCCGCAGCTGCTCCTGCCCCCAGCCCGCGATTGGCAGCACCAGGCATCCCCTCCCGTGCCCAGGGAGGCTCCAAGGGCTACACACGAACAGTCCCGACCCCGTGACGAGCTCCGGGTGTCGCTCCCACCGCCCTCAGAGCAGGGATAAAACAACCTCTGGGTTTAATTCTCCAAAAAAAACTAAGCCGGGCTCGCCCCGCAGAGGTTGAAGGTTAATGCCAGAATAATCCAGTGCTTCTCTCATTATTAAAATGAATTTCCAGGCGAAGCTTTTAGCAGGTCTCCAGACGGTTTTTTTGGCCGTGGCTGCGCTCCCAGGGCTGCAGCTCTGGCTGTTTCCTTGAAGTGCTCAATTACAGCAATCTCACAGCTCCGGGTAGGGAGGAAGAGCTGCACCAGCTCCCCCAAGGTTGCTCTGTTCCCAGCACAGCCGAGTTCCTGCTGCTGGGCTGCTGCTCCTGCCAGCGATTCCTCAGGGGAGCGAGCGTGCAGCTCACGTGCAACCACAAAATAAAAATGCACCTGGCACTGCAGCACCAGGGCTGCAAATTCAGCAGCTCTTTGGGGAGAAAGATGAGGATTTCCTTCTGTTGGTTCTGTAGGATCCTCACCACCTCTCATGGGGATGTTTTGGTGGCAGGAGTGCTCAGGAAATGTCATTTATCCATGGAAAAGTTGAGCACTCCTAAGGATTCTGTGTTTGAAGGGTTCCTCAGCCCGCACTGGGTATGGACACTGTGTGCAGGCGCAGGGTCACCTGCATGGGAGGGAAAGGGCTGGAATTCCCCGAAATTCACTGGAATTCGGTCATGAGGCTCCTCGCAGCCCCTCATCCATGGTCCTGCATCCCCATGGCAACCAGCTCCCCTGGCGAGCCCGGCTCCTCCTGCCACCAGCGGCCCTGCCAAAACCCCCTCCTCAGGTGGTCAGAAAAGCCATTTTCACCCTTCCCTCTGTTGTTTACTCCCACTGAATCCCTGCTGCTCCCTTCCCTCATGGAAAAGTGGAGGAAAAGCCTTTCCTCCTAAATCAGAACCTCTGTAAAGTGATGAGGAAGAGGCGGCCCCTGTAGCTGAGAGACCCGGCCCTGACAGCTCCACTGAAATAAAGACACTTGTGACAACAACCGTTCCATCAGCACCTCATTAATCGCCACCCCCGCGGCCCTGGACGCTCCCGGGAATCGCTGCTGGCTCTCGAGAATTCTGCTCATTAAAAAAACCTCGAAGTGAGTGCAGCTCACGGTTTACAAATCACACAGGAGAGAAGCGAGTGAAGGCAAAGCTGTTTCACACTCAGATTCCTCCAGATTCCCCCCAGGAGCTGGAGAAAGAGCCAGGACACTCCAAGCCTGACAATCTGAGCTCACTGGATTTTTTTACCTCCATCCTTCGTGCCCAAGGAGATGGAGGTAAAACCTTTAATTGCTTTCAAACAATCCTAAATTCTCCTATCCACACACGTTCTTAAATCCCAGAATGGTTAAAAAAAAATCAGCATTACTTGGGATGCTACAAACACTCCTTTCAGTCTTGTAGGTGGCATCTTTATTTAGGTTTTTTTATTTTATTTAAATCCTTCTTAACCATGTAGAGCAAACACAGATGATCAAGTTTCAGGAATCTCCAAACCATCAGACGTAGATGCTGCCAAGTGGTTTTCAGTTGCCACGTTTGTCAGAGATTCTGCAAATAGAAAAAACAAAAAAAATACCCAGGATGTCAGAAAAGTTGAAAAACAGGCAGCAAAAGGGAGCAATAATGTCAATATTAATGAACTAATTAACCCCTGCCACGCAGACCCTGCTGCCCTCGTTGCCTTGGCATTGTCCCAAGATTTTTGACATCCCAGAGGAAATAAAGCTTCATGAAATGAAATCACATTTTAAGGCTCTGTTATCAGGGTTCACGAGGAAGCTTTCGGAGAGGGATTTCCTTCAGTCCAGAAGGACATGGCACAAATTTAGAAGCTCTTTGCCATTTTATCAGAAAGGTTTGGAAAAAAAACCCAAAAGAACTGTCTGGAGGAGTTTAGAAAAGGGATAATTTAAGAGCAGCATAGCTGGAGCCTGCTCTGGGTTATTCCTTCACTCCCTAAAAATCCAAGGTGAATTTGCCAACCTTGGTGCAGAGCCAAGCTATTAATAGTGCAGGAAAAAAAAAAACAAACCCTGGGCTTATTGCAGCCTTTAAAGCCATGACATCAACCAGGCCTGGATGCTGAAGGGCTGTGTGATGCGCAGGGAGATTTTTAATTCCTCTCCAAACCACTTGTCCTGCAGAGGAGTCACGTTTTCCAGAGCTGAGCGCCAGTTGTTCCCTCAGCAAAACATCCACGGCGCTGGAGTGCTGCCTGGGAAGGGCAGTGCCAGTAAAGGGCATCAGGAAAACGCTGCTGGCTTTGCTGTGCCTCCAACACAGAACCTCTGCAAAGTTCTGCAGAGACTCATCAGCACTCAGAGCCCACGCAGGACCCCTGAGTGAGGAGAGCCTGATGAACATCCCCGAACATGCAGGGCAGGGTTAAGAGAAGTCAAGAAACTTAAATGAAGAGCCACATCTTCAAGCCCCACAGCCTCATCAGCGTTCGTTTTCTCTGCTGGAGGCAGCGACTTTGCCAATTAAAGGTTCAGACTTTGCCAATTAAAGGGCTCACTTCGCAGCCAGCCCCACCGAGGCACCCCTGGCCCCGGAATGGCCACTTAATGAGGTTTCCCATTAGCCCTGCCAGGCTCTGCACTGCAAAGCCTCGGGGGCACAATCTCACTCATTTTCTGGTGTGCCCCGAGGAGGGACAGTGACACAGCAGGATTTGGGTACAGGGATACCTGAGCTTCCTGTGAGCTCACTCGGAGCTTCCTTTGCCACTGTGCCTGCAGAAACCAACTAAAAACATTGTTCTCAATAAATTCTGTATTTGCTTTTAGCCTGTTTTACCACACAATACAGGAGAAAGTGAGATCTTGCCTTGGGAGACAGGGCCAGGCACTCACTGCTGCGCTCAAGTCAGTTTAGGACTTTAATTAAATATTTCAGGGTTTTGCATTAAATTTTCCCTTTATTTCTTCCCCCTCACTGCTTTGGTAACACGTGAAGAAATCACAAAATACCCACCTTCAACATTTGGAGCACATTCCTGAGCTGCCCTGCTCTCAAGCCACTGCAAGAAGGAAAAATCTCTTCAGTTTGGGGTTTTGGTTTATTTTTATAAAGCATTGAGCTGGTTTTGTTTGCTCTGTGTGTCTTCCTCCCCCCACCAAAATCAAGCCTGATTACAGGAGATTGCTGATTGCACCTTCTGCTCCATCCCTTGGAAATCAAGATGTTGGGAGTGTTTTATTCACGCTGCAAACGGTGTAATTTCCTCCATATGCTGAATCCACACCCAACTGTTCCCAACCCCGTCCGTATTTTGGAAACAACGATTTCAATTCCTGTTTCCCCCAGCTCCTCCTCCCCTGCCAGGTGCAGCTCCTGAACCCTGCACGAGTCGAGGTGCCCTTCCACAGGCCATGAAGGATTGCTGAGGGTAAAAATAGAATTCAGGAGCAGAGCTGACACTTGTGTTTGTCCTTGTTAAACCTGGCATTGTTTTAATTGCTCTTCAAGGGAATTGTGCTCCACCCTCTGCTGATCCTCTGGAAAATGCCAAGCTCTGACCTCTGGTGTTATCAACGTGTCAGGAAAACCAATCTCCAGGGACTCGGGATTACTGGAATGAAGAATTTGCCATCCCTCACAGGAATATGCCGTGTCAGGACAAGGGGGAATGGTTTTAAACTGAAAGTTTAGATGAGAGATGAAAATCCTTCTCTGTGAGGGGCTGGGATGATTTCCCAGAGCAGCTGTGGCTGCCCCTGGATCCCCGGAAGTGTCTGAGGCCAGGCTGGACAGGGCTTGGAGCAGCCTGGGACAGTGGAAGTGTCCCTGATTCAGAGAAGAACTGAAGGGCAGTGTCAGCTGCTGCATCCTGTCCATGCTTCCCCACTCCCCGTTAACATTAAAGGCAAGAGAACAGGAGAATCAGTCAATCAATCAATCAATCAGTGCCTGTCAGGTTGTTGAGCAATCCCGGAGCTCACGGGGCTCAGAGCACCAGGGAAGACCTCGCCTGTTCCTCTCTGCCACCGAATGACACAGACGCGGCACTGCAGCCACGCCTGCAACACGAGCTGGGGCAGGGGCTGGGGGGGCTCCCAGCACTGCAGCTCACCTGGGCTGGGCACCTCCGGCTCTGCAGGGCTCAGGGCTGCCTCTGGAAAAGAGGGAAATACATGGAGAGCGGTCAGACACACCCCAGAGCCCAGTTATAGCACCCACAACAGGCATTTAAAAGAAACAAATTAGCAGGACAGAAATATTTGTATTTTCTGACAGGATTAAGGTTGGGGACTCCCCAGTGCTGTCACCAAGCTGCCACGTGGTTTTACAGATCACTTCAACTCCTGTAACACCAGTGGCACCCACAGGATTTCAAAGCTAAATAACCAGAAACCCACGAGCAGCCCCTGCTGCACGGATCAAACAGAACAACCTCCCTCTGTTACACCCAGATCGTACATTTAAAGCAGCTCAGGGTTGTTTTTCCCCAGTGTCCCAGGAAGCAGCTGCTGGCTGTCCGATGTCAGGCTATCAATCACTCGGAGTGCTCACGAGGCGCAGAACAAACGAGCGTAGAACATAGCCTGGCTCCCTCTTGCCACTCCATGACACAGAAGATGCCACAGCAGCCATCTCTGCAACGCCGGTGGCAGGTTGGGGGGAAAAAAATAACCCACAAAGACTGAAAAAATGTAATTTTGGTGTAGATGTTAAATGTAACACCCCACTCACAGCTCCAGTGATGGCTGAAGCTCGCTCGGGCAGCCTTGGTGTGAAGGATCAACGTTTATTTCTGAAGTC
>VYZT01037110.1:0-19600 GCA_013400735.1 Pomatostomus ruficeps
TGTCCCCTCCCAAATCCTTGTACGCCACCCACAGCCTCCCTGCGGGTGGGATTGGATGAGAAGGAGAAAAGACCTAAGCTCTGCTCAGTAGTAGCAAAAACATCCCTGTGTTATCACCCTTGTTTTCAGCACAAATCCAGAACACAGCACCATGCTAGCTATTATGAGGAAAAGTAACTCTATCCCAGTCAAAACCAACACATACGGTAAGCGATTTTTCTGACCTTTACATGTGTCTGAATTTAGAGACTGCAGCTGCAACACAAAAGATATATACACATATAAATTTTTAACAAACAGCCTATCTCATTTGTTGCTGCACAGTAATTTTAGAAAGAGACCTAGACAGATTGCAATGCAGTCACGTGTGAAGATGGGACAGTGGATTGGATCAATTATTTAATCAAAATGTTTGAGGCTTTTATTGCATTCCTATGGAGGAAAAATGCTTTTGAGCACCATGTGTTCAACACTTGCAACCAAATAGCAGATGAAATATTTGATTCATTTGCAGCAGACCTTTGGTTACTTTCCAGAAAATGCTAGACCGTTCTTTTGATGAGATCACTGCTAAAGTTGTTGTTGAGGACATATTGTGGTACAGGCTGAATGTTATTCCAACTACAGTTTTGTAAATTTTCTCCTCTTTAGGAAGATGATACTGCAAGTTTTATTATCTTCTAGTGATTTAAGCAATTAATATTTGAATTATGTGGAGTCTAGTGTAGTGTATAAAAACTACAGGAATCTGATTTGCACAAGCTGACAATTCACAGACCACTGGATAATCTGGAGAGTTTGTGTGTTCTCTAGAGAGACACCCGGCTTCTTCATCTTTCGGCCCTTGAATCTAGTTGTCCATGTTGTATTTTTCATTTTTGGTAGTAAAATACCTAACCCTGGCTCTGTACCTATTGCTGACATCAGCAAGAGTTAGGTGTAGATGCTGTGTGCTTCATCTAACCAGGACAGGAAATAGTGCATCTTGGCTCCCTCTCTGAATCCTACTCTGGGCTGCATGATCCTCATAAAAAAAGTGGCATCTCTTTCCCTTAGCTGTATGAGCCAGTGCATGATTCACATGTGATTAATTTGAAGAAAGGAAATAGGATAAACTAAAAGTAGGGCATCAGAAACTACACAGTAGACACAAACTCTAATGATTACACAACAAATCCAGTTAAGAGGACATCATATGCTATAACAAAATTAAACTAGGATGAACAGTGAGTGTTTGAAAAGGCACCTCCTTTGTCTGCTAATTTAATACCAAAAGTTATATGTGAGTAAAACAGAAATCAGCTATGGCCATATATGTCTTATTTTTCTGTGACATTTCTCAATGAAAGGAAAGATTTTTTGTTTCTTTAGAATATATTTGTTTTGTGAGCTAATGATTTTGCAAAGGTGTTTCCTTCTACATTGTTCCTTAGGCAGAACTCCAGGAAGGTGATGTTATACATCCCCCATTCCTGTCTGGCTTGGGTTTTTATCCCAGCAGGGAAATCTTCAGCAAGAAGGGACAAAATTCAGTTCTGCTTAACTATAGCTGAACATGCAAAATGCCACAGAGCTATTCAGAATGAATAAGCTCTTCCATGTCTCTATAATCCTTTATTCAAGGATTTGTATGTCTTTCCCCACCCCTTCCCCAACTTTTTGGGCATGCTATTAGATAGGATCAATTGTTGGTTGCAATTTATTTTGTCTTGTAAAGCCAAAGAAGGGGTAACAGCTTATCTTGTCTGTCCTACCTCTGTATTTGTATATATTGAATGCATTTACCTAAGATTCCAGAAAAAGTCAGATTTACAGGAGAAAAACATCTTTATTATATTGTATGTGTGTGTATCATACACATACACATAGATTCAGTAATGTGTGAAAGAAAGTGAATAGAGGCATTAAAAAGCATGATGTTACTTCTCTACCAAATAGCAGCAGATGCCAGGGACTAGCAAGTCAGTTTAGTTTCCTGTTGGGGGAGAAAAAAATCAATGATTCAGAATCCTCATAATTTCTTTTTTCATTTATGTTCTCCAGTTCCCAGAGAGAGTTGTTTACACTTGTTCTCCCTTCATGCAAGAATGAATCTCAGTAATCATGATGAGCAAGTCAGCTCCAAGAGTAAGATTGGAGGAACTATGTCTACCTGAACTGCCTCAGCCATTCTCAAACTGAACTCACCTTGCCTCTACATGTAAAATTCTGCCAGTTGTATTAGAAATTGAGTTCTGTTGAAAAGCTTTGGCCTTTCTGAAATATTGGGCCCAGTTCCAAGTCAGAGTGTTTCCAATCATCCCTCTCTTTCATGGGTATAGTCATTACCTACGTACTCAGTATCCTAAACATGTGAAAGTCAAAGACACAAACCAAAACACCAGGAAAAAAATATTTCCCTTTTTATGTCCTTTTCTTCACATCTTTAAATGACAGTCACCACTTCTTTTCCACAATTTTTCCTGCATTGCACTATTTTTAAAATTCTTTTTTTGTCTTTTTCTCTCTTCATTGAGTTTTGCAGATGCTTTTTCCACCTAGTTTTTCATAACTCTACCTCATAGTGGGGACTAAGGAAAGGGAGACACAATTTCCAGTTCGTCTGCAGAGGATATGTCCCTTAATGGCTGGAGGAGAGCTGCACAGTGCTGCTGGTAGAAGGAGCATGCTGCAGAATGCTCTGGGGAGTCACAAATGATGGAATTGCCGAGTGGCTGGAAGGGAAAGGTATAAAACCAAGCAGCATCAGGAGAAGAGTAAGAAGGTGACCACAAGTTTAAGTGTCTGAATAGTAATTTGAAGTTCATAATAGTAATCTTGTAATCAAAGTATGAAATAATGGAAAGCTTTCCTAGTAGAAAAAAAGAGTCACAAAAGTTGGATAGGCTGTGCTCTGTAAAGGTGAAGAATGGTGCTGAGCTTGCCCATTAAAGTATCTATGTTCAGATGTCTCCTTGAAGGTGAGATGTCAAGGCCTCCATTAGAGGTAATAGTGAGCCAGTCAATACAATCCAGGGAAAGTAGAGAGCAGTTTGGATGACCTGCTGACCTGTCAGTTCCTGTTTTAGAAAAAGATGAAAGTATAGACTAAATCTCAGTTGACTAGAATGGGTCTCATTCTGGATGCAGTCTCAGTTTTCAGCCAAACACTCTTTGCTGTCAACAGAGAACAATCAGTCTTGCAGAAATCTCTCATTAGAGGCTGTTGTCCCCTGTTTTAGTCTGTCTTACTCAAGTGAAAGTTGTGACTCTGTTGCTCATCCTCTAGCATTCAGTGCCATTTGAAATACCTAAAGGTGTCTTGTCTGGTTGCCAGTCACCACACCAGAAAGGCACGGGTTTTCTGTAGCTACTATGTCATATCTGTCAGATCTAGGCCTTTCAAATGGGACTAAATAACTATGTGTAGATGGTGGAACCAAGCCTGAAAGCCTAATTTTGAATTATTAATTGAAGTGACTTTCATCCGTAATTGGCACTGTTTTATGACATGGGTGTTGGATTTATTCAGTACTGAAAACTAGTTTTCAGCTTACTGCTAAAAATGTAACTGATTGACTGATTATTTTATCTCTGTGTATATCAGCTAAGAAAAACCCAACACCATATGTCATAACTAGAGGGTTCACCCCTCCAGCCGATGGTTTATTATGGGTGGTGTGGTACAGACAAAAGTTTGGCGTAACTGAAAGTGGTTACAGATTTCAGTTTTATTATACGTTCATGTAAATGCAGTCCATTGAGTGAAAGCAAAGTTACTATTTACAAAAGGGTCTCAAGAAAAGACTGAAAATAATATTTCTTCAACAGTCATAATATATGCACTTAGAAAAAGGTCTTGTTTTGGTTTGTTATATATTCATTGATCTTGTTACGAAACCAATAGATGCAGAAGTATTAAGTGAAAATACTATAGTGTGTTTTTATTGCGTTTTCTGTAGAAAGCATGCTGTTGCATGCAGCAAAAAATGACCCCCTGAGAATCTGTGTGCATCACTGTTCTGGAGTACCCCTTTGTTTTCACTATGACATAAATGAAAATGTTTGATTTCAGTGTGTTAGAAAAATATATTGCAAAATGATGAAAATAAAGGAAAAGTGAACATTCTGTTTTAAATAGAAAGTAATTGCATGGCAACTTTAAAATTACTATCTCACTCATGAAATTGAAAACCTCAGGTTAGTAGTGTTCACAGTATAGGGAATTGAAGATAATTTTTCTTAATATAGGTTAGCTGGGGAGAAAAAAAGCCCATTTTTAATGGGAAGGACTAATGCCACAACCTTAGTGATTTAGTTGTTGAAAGTGACACTGGCAATACATCATGATCATAATGACATTCTTTAGATATGGTATTCAGATCAAAAATTCTCCTCGAAGAAATGAAAAAACCCACACTTGCATCAGACAGAAAATACAAATTTCCTTAATAAATTCGTTTGCTCCAGGCCAACTTAGGCCAAGGAAATCTTAAGCATATTACTCTGCCTGCTGTTCCATATTAGTATTTTATAATATTGTTTTGTCTGAAACATAACTAATTTGGCAGAGATATAAGACATTATTTCCCCACCAGACATCTGAGACAATAAAAACAAAAGTGTTTGAGGGGCTTCTCTGTGACAGTTTCAAATAAAGCTACAGTGACTATAGGTCTAAGAAAGAAATGCATTACAGAGATAAGCAAATTAAGTTCCACACTATTAGATACTCAGTGTATTACACATTAGTGGATAACAAGTGCAAATATGAGAGAGTTAAGAGCACAAACACTACAGACTCAATTTTTGTTTTGTTCTATGAACAGTTCATCAGATATCAGAAAACACAATGCAGTTTATTTTGATTTAGAAATTACTTTGCACTTTCTTATATTTCACAGTGGATGACTTGTAATTAAAATCATTACTTCTGTTAATGACAATGAAGATAAGATCTCTAACTCCTTACTATCAGCAGAATATAATAAACATTTTTTTATCCCAAGTATGCAGACCAAGACCTGGTCAAAAGAGAAAAGACGACTGGTGTTTTTAATTAAACCACAACTTGGAAATCACCCAAAGATGACACGTGATAATTGACAGGGATTATGATATAACAAGCCAAGGAGTAACACAAAAGGTTGACACATCCGTGTGTGAATTGTACAGCTTGTTTTGTTTTCTGTGCTAAAAGAATATTCCTCCAGAAAGTATTCAGAAAAAGTATTTTAAAAGACCCTCATTAAGATAATGAAGGACATGCCTCATTATTATATATTCTATCTTTCTGTCTCCTTGTCCCAGTCTCTTCCATCAGACCGTCACAACATTTTCATAACTTTGTCATTATCATACACAAGTGGAATATCAAAGATGAAAGAAGGGATGGAAATTAGATGACTGCAGAGTATGCATGTCATTTGGTCATGTCAGTAGTTGCTAATTAACTTATCCCGTGTCTTATCACTGTAGAGCACAAGCCATACATACAGCCCAGTGATGAGTTGTTCATTGAGTATTCTGTTAAAATTAACTGTGGCATCTTAAACCACAAAAGCAACTACCTTGAGAAGAGAATATTGCCAATAATTAGTTTCTTTCACCATTGTAATTACTTACCTGAGCTGATAACTACCCAGAATACTATAAGCCACATCTTTCACAGTCTATTTTTTTCAGTGCTTCTCTCATTTTGGCCCCACATGACATCATATAAGTGTATTGAATATGGATCTCTTCTACTGACTAGGTTCTCCTTTATCAATTTTTAAAAAAATGTGCTTAATTTTTGGTAAGCCTTGAAGCTTTTGATCTTTGCTGTCTCCTGAAAAACGAAGGTCTGAGATTGTAGGGACTTATTTTCTTTTGTCAGAGGAGATACTGAAAATAGAGAGATTTAGAGTTTTTTAAATTATAAAATGGGAATTTATACCTCAAAAAATAGTGAGGGAATTTATGGCGTCAATACAATTGAATAATCTGTTCTGTACTAACATAACTGAAAGAGCATGGAGAACAGAAATATAGGCACATCTAATCATTCTTATGAAGACCCTACTGGCAAAATAACCAGGCTTTTAAAATTACCACGGACAGAATAGTTGTCTTTATATGTCTTATAATCTCTTAGAGTATCACTGTGCTTATACTCCACGTGGCTGTGCTGAGGAAGGAGCAGGGTGTCATGTACTAACCTCCTGCCTCCAAATGCCTCCAGAGTTCTGGAAAGCACTTTTCTCTTTCCATCTAGCACCTCATCACACGTGAGTAAAACTGAACAAAACATTCCTGGTGATATTTCCTTTGGGCAACACTAGCTCTGTAGAAGGAAAAAATTTGGTAAACTGTGCCAAATGTGTCAGATCTCTGAGATGGGTTAGTATCTGGAAACTGGGACCTGGCAGCCCAAAAGTCTCCATCTCCGCAGCAGCTGCCATGCCAAAGGACCACCCAGGCAGCTACAAGCATGTTTTGGATTTCCCCAAACTCTAATTTTTAAAATTTCTCTTATGTATCCAATTCCTATATATTTTGCTCTTTGCATATTTAAAAACATTTTTCTCAGGGCAAGCCTGCACTAATTGAAGTTGAGGAGTTATTGGGTTGAAAAGGAGAGTTCACACATAGCTGTTATTGAGTTGTGCATGTGCAGTGGTGGGGACTCTGAAAGCCTGTCATATGAGGAACTGCTGCTCTATGGCAGGGTTTCAATACTGAAGTCCAACCACAAAGTATATGATACTTCTGCATCAAGGAATGTCTTACCTTTTCCATTATATTACAAAAAGTGCCCTCCAACCACAAAATCACTCATCGTTTCACCTTTTCATAATTATTCTCTCAGAAAAAAACATTAATATCAGAATCTTTCCGCTAGAGTGGAGACTCTTTTTTCCTCCCTTTTAAAATGACATGTTCTACCTCACAAATAGAGGCACAATAGTCTCAAGATATTGACAAACAGGTAGTAAATAATGAGCAAAATCACCACCTCCCCACCACCCTACCCCGCTAAAGTCATGTCTGGACAGTTTTAGTGGGGTGGGGATGAATTTATAAGGGAAATGTGACTGGAACAGTCACACATATGAAGGCCCTCTGCTCTCGGGGTGCTCCTGCGCCAGCATGACAGTGGTGAGCTCATTTGTTACCCTTAAAGAGCAGTTTTGCTAAGAAGGCTGAGGACAGTTTCTGAGGCAACAACAAATGCTATAAACATTCAGAATAAATTACCAGCAGACAGAAACCTTAATAAAGGTGAAATTTGCTTCCTTTCATGAGTAGGCTGTGAGGATGTGAGATTCAAGCTTCCTGACTCTGATTTACTTCTCATGGCCGACCAAGGGGAGTGTTGGGGGAACTAGAGGATCATCTGAGGTAAATGCACTCATGAGCTAATTACTCAGATTGTATTCCCTTGTAACTGGGTTTTCATTTGATGCTGGATGTCACTCAGCTCCCACTGCAGTTGGGGAAAAGGCACCCTTTGAATTCAGCTGCTGTTGGATAAGACTGTGGGTGTAGTGCACTGGCACCTATTTCAGCTGTCAAAAATTTCAGTTCTTGCCATACAAGTGACAGGAGATAAAGAAGGATTTAAAAACTGAGAAGGAAATTTAAATATGTTTCAACATTTGCTGCATTTGGAAGCTGAAATGCTGCCAGCAATTTGATATGTATTTTCATATGCTATACAAGCTTACATTTTTGTTTGTTTTTCACAATAGAACAATAATCAACAGACTGTGGCCTTAGAGTAGGGCTCTGACAATTCTTTCTGCTTCCACTTTATGATCATATGGAGCTCTGGGTTTGCACATTTGGTATTTCATTCTTATCACAGCATAATTATTCAGATATTGGTCTGAGAACTGCCAGTAATAATGCATTTTGCCATTCATGATAGTGTGGTTTTGCCTAATTTTTCCTTCTCTCTCCTACTTACTATTAAAATGGTGGTAACCTGTGACCACTGACCCATTGTTCTAGGAACAACATGCAAATACACATATGTATGCACGTGTCTGGTCATAAATAGTGCAGGCAGCCAAGGTACGCACCCAAGGTTTCACAATGAAACTGAGTTGAAAAAGCTGATGGTTGCAGTGAAGAGATGGACAAAGTACAGTGTGACACAATTATTTATTTTTCACTCCAGTGGAGGGAAAAAATGGTCTAGCTGTTTTGTGTATAGGCAGGTGTGATGTATTTCAAAGAAGTACAACTACCACCTGTTGATTTGCAGAAAATTTAGGAAGCCAATTTACTTAGCATAAGCTTGTAGACATAGGGGTGGACATGATGAAGTTCCACATAAAATACTAGAGGCTTAGTTTAGAGTCAAGCAGAATTATCAACATTCTGATCACAATGTAAGCAGTAAGTTTAATAGACTAGACAGATGAACTTAGAATCATTAAATAGAATAGTTTGGATTGGAAAGGACCTTTTAGAGGTGACCTAGTCCAGCCTCCCAGCAGTGAGCAGAGATCTTCAAGTAGACCTCTGTTGCTCAGAGCCCTGTCCAACCTGAACTTGAATGTTTCCAGAGATGGGGCATTCATCACCTCTCTGGCAACCCATGTCTGCATTTCACTACCCTTCTAAAAGATTACTTCCTTACATCTATTCTAAAACTACCCTCTTTTAATTTAAAACATTACCCCCTGTGGTATCACTACAGGCTCCGCTAAAAAGTTTGACCCCATCTGTCTTATAAAATCTCTTCAGTTACTGAAAGGCCATAAAAGTTTCCTCAGAGCCTTCTCTTCTCTGGGCTGCTCTGTCAGCCTGTCTTCCCTCTGCTTCTCCCTCTGCTCATCTTTGTGGCCCTGCCCTGAACTTACTCAAACAGGTCAATCTCCTTCCTATGCTGAGGACCCCAGACCTGGATGCAGCACTGCAGGTGAGGTCTCACAAAAGCAGTGGCAGAATCACCTCCCTTGCCCTGCTGGCCATGCTGCTTTCGATACAGCCCAAGATTTGAGTGATTTTCTGGGCTGCAAGTGCACATGGCTGGCTCATGTCCAGCTATGGCACTCCCCAGGTAGGCCTGCCAGGCCGAGGGCCTGAAGGAGAGCCACACAAAGAACACACACAGACGCAGCAGGAGAGAGAGCAGGAAGAGAGAGGGCAGAGCCCTCCGACTTTTATTTATATGTTTTCACACATCACCGTGGATTGGAGGTAGAAATTACCACCTCCTATAATCCACTTGGTCAAAGTATTTGTCAATCATATTTCTCCGCCCAGTATACTGGAATTCACAAACACAGATACAGTTTAGGAAAACATAGATAATTGCTAAGAGAAACGCCATGGCCATGGTACAGAAAGTCTGAGAAAAATGTTACAGAAAGAAAAATACTGAACACTGCAAAGTCAGGGCAACATCCAGCCTCTCATCCACCAGCCCATCCAAGTCCTTCTCAGCAGGACTGATCTTGATCTATTCTTCCCCCAGCTTTTTTTCATACCAAGGGTTGCCCTGACCCAGGTGCAGCACCTTGCACTTGGCCTTGTTGAATCTCATGAGATTCCTGTGACATTCTACTAGAGCTTGTCCAGATCCCTCTGCATGGCATCCTGTCCCTCAGGCATGTCAGCCACACAACACAGCTTTCTGCTGTCCTTTTCTGTAAAACAGAGGGAGGGAAAATGAGTACCTAAGATGACATTAGCTCCTAAATTTTCCCTGTAATAAAATTACATTGATAAAAGTGTCTTTGTTTTGAAAACATAGATGTTCCTGTATAATATGCTTTCTCAAATTGCATGCAGAATAAATTGACCTATTGGCCCCCCAGGAAGTTGAGTGTAACTGTCTGTACACAAAATTTGGCAATTCTGGCTCTGTCAAATGTGAGGGAGTGACAGTTGCACACTATGATACCCGCTCTTCAAAATACTACGTGCCTTTGAGCTACTGCAGTCCCTTCACGGAAAGACGTGCAGATGCATGTTTCTAATCAAAACCTATCTGTAAGAACAGAAAGAAAGCAGGTGGGCAATCTGGTGATAAATGTATTACATGTGTCCTGTCGCATCTGCATCTGCCTGTGGAGTTCCAAAATGGGCAGTGGGTAAAAATTTTGTGAGAAATATTAATTGCTTCAGAGCTATCAACATTTGCTTTTATTTCCTTAATTACAGTAACTTGCAACTGCCATTGCTTTATGGTTAAGTTTCTTACTCCCTCTTTAGTACTTTGAATTTTTAACTACACAGAAATTGTGGAAATCCTTATTTGGGAGAAGGGAAGTGCTTTAGAGGATCTTAAAAATTAATTTTATGAAAAAAACCCAAAGAAGCAGCCCCTTCCCCCTTTCCTACACCCAAAAACTACAACAAAAATTAAAGATCTAAATATGGGGGTTAGCTGGAACTGGAAGTGGTAGCCTGGATATTATTTTATGAAAATTCTATTGCGTTTTTATTTCTGTCTGGAGTAAACTCAGAAAGGATTAGAAATATCAGAGAAACAGGACCACTGCCAACTGAGAAGTTATAAAGAACAACATTTTATTGTGCTCACACAGCTTTCCTTCAGTCTTCTAAATTATGTTTAGAGACAGATTGATTTAGAATACTTTCTTTAGAAACTGATGGTAGGAAGCTTATTTCATTTTGCCAAAAGATGTTGTATGTGTGGGAAGAAGAGGGGAATCTTACAAAGTAGGGAGACCAGTGTATTGTACGCAAGGACTACCCTTCAGGGAATGAAAAAGCAGAAGTTTAAAGCCTTTCAGGTCTTTCTTAGGCAGGGTATGGAGCTGTCAGTATTGTCAGTACAATTTATTCACACTGTTCCAGTGCTTATGAAAGCTACTGAGCAGCCTGATCTATAAGTGATTGAACAGAACAATACTCTGGAGCTTTGAGTACAAATAAAAAGCCACTATTTCAGGCTCCATGC
Organism: Pomatostomus ruficeps; assembly: GCA_013400735.1. NCBI lineage: Eukaryota > Metazoa > Chordata > Aves > Passeriformes > Timaliidae > Pomatostomus > Pomatostomus ruficeps. The sequence continues at coordinate 10,901 of VYZT01037110.1, forward strand.
ATCACAACTAGTGATTTCTAGGAACACTGCCAGTCTAAATAAACACAAGCTTGCTGTAATTTTATACAATACTTGAAAAAAAGTCTAAGGCTGTGCCATGCCCTTCATAAATGCTGCTCTACCACATTTTTCCATAACCAAGTGATAATTTGGCTTGATGATATGCATGCCAGATTTAATTGTGCTTTCATATTCTGCTTTCCATCAACTATTACACTTCTCTTTGTTAGCTGATTATGATACAGAATTTCATTTTATTATGGCAGGATTTCCTGATGCCTCATTTACTCAATTGAGTTGAAAAACGAACATCTAGCTGAGCTGTTTGATCCATTATGCATGTGAGGAGGGTATGTGCTATACAAGAAACATTTCATTCATCAAGTCTGACCATTCTTCACAATATAAACCTGAAAGTCCAAATGCTCTTCAAGGCTGAAACTAAGACACCAGTGCCAATCCTTTTGTCTCTCTTGGGTCCTTATAGCTCTCTCACTTGAGGTGAGGCTGGAAGTAGCCACGGAGGGCAGATCTTTAGTCCTCATTCACCTGAGAACTCTCTCTAAGGTGTGGCAGTGAGCTTAGGGGAAATCCCTTAGCTGCCATGTTTTAACCCTCTCAATCAAAGATTCTGTTCCACCTTTGTTATTTTAATATTCATCACATTGTTTTACTATTCAAGAGTTACTAGAAACTTCTACCTTTCTGTAACATTAATTGGTTAATGCAAATATGTTCTGCCTTTACCCAGAACTCATTGGAGAACTGTCATCCCACGTCAATCTGTGATTTGATGAGACCCCTGGACCCTTCCCCTCTGACCACCCCTTTCCTTTCCCCTTAAAACCCCATGTAACCATCCCCTCGAGGTCTTTCTGATAGCTCGTATCCTCACGAGAGGAGAATAAAGTCTGGGTACTGCTATCAGGGAGTCTGTTCTCACTTCTTTACTTCTACCTGCTTTATTACCAATGACTACTCTGCCTTCCACTGTGGAGGCAATACTTAGGTAAATAGATAGACAAAGAAATACCGCTCCTCTGCAGCCATCTATTGTCGGGGTGGTACGTATAAATAATAAAGGCTTGAGAGCCCCAGAATGTACCACCGAAGAAAAGGAGTTCTGGTGGAGTGCTCCCAGGGCTGGGGAGCTCCCCCCAGAAACAGACGTCACAATAGTTTAACCCAAGTTATGACAAGCCTACCCCCAAGTCCCCTCATTGGATACCCAGTTGTCAATTAATTTCTATATAGTCCCCAAGTTCTAGTAAGTTCTCTGTTATTCAGTTGGTGATTTGTTCTCTCCTCTTGACTTCTCCCTCTCTCCTCCCCATTCCCCAAGTTACTGGCTCTGTAACGCTGGACNCCCCCGGCACGGGCAGTCGGGGCACTAGGGTCGCACCGGCTTTGTGCAGCACTGCTATCCGGGAAGGCGCTGCAAGAAAGCCATGGGAGAGACGATAGTCTATCTGACCAAGGGCGCTGGATAAATTGTCCCACAGAACCCCGGGCAGTTTTGTGGTCCCCGAAGAGCATTACTAAGGCACAGAACTTACTCTTTGTGTGGCACCTTTCTGTTCAGGAGAGCTCCGGCAGAAAGATTTAGCAAACTCTTCAGAGGATAGGAACATGGTTGATGACATGCAGCAGTTTGACAATTAATGAATGTGATATATCTTGGAAGATGTACGTTGGAATACAACTGTGGCATTTATTATTTTTAATTTAATTGGTAATACAAAGACTTCACTTGTATGCTTAGATACTTTTCTATTAAATTTAATAAAAGATTTCGTAAGTAGAGGCTTTGTGAAGTTCTTAAGATTTTGTTTACTTACATTTTATGGTCAAGACTTAAAATTTTATGATTGTCACTTAAACATGCTTTTCCACTGTTAGAGAATAGTGTATCTGTATAACACACTCTTTAGAAAAAGATTTTAATTGTAGTTTCTTGGAAATTCCAAATTGTTGGGGTCTAACCTGTCATATATATTCTTGCCCCAAATACAGGTCTTCAAAATAAGTACTTTAATGTGTTAAATAACTTGTGATCATATGTTCATAAACCAAACACATTTTTAAACTATTTCCAATTGCAATCCCCAGTGGTAAAAACAATGGTACTGACTTAAGACTTATGATCTGAAAACAAACGAATTGCAGACCATTTTTTATTTAACTTGTGTTTTGATAATTTAAATTTCATATTTTCAGGAGGTTTTTTTTCTGAAACTCCAAATGTGGATGATTTATTTTAACAGAACAAAGGTGACAAGAGATAATTGTAATAACATGACTTCAGAAGGAGAAAACAACAATTCTAATGAGGCTAAGATAAAATCACGAATATTTGTACCATTGGATTCTTCAAAAAGGACGCTTTTTATTAAGATGCTGAAATAACTCTTTAACTGTAGCAGGAATCTAGTTTTCTCTGTAAACCAGATTAAGCTGAAATTGGCTTCCATTAAATACGTAATGACTTACTGATATGAGCATTAATATTTTGCTGAGGTAAAGCCAAAGTCTACATTTATTTTGAAGGGCACTAAATCTTCAGTTTCCCACATTAAGAAAGTAAATGTCATATATTAATTTTCTTAATTTATCTTATTACTACAAAGACTAACTAAAAAGTAAATATACTGCGTAGTGAAGTGAGGTATTAAAGTATTTCACAAATGTCGGCAACAGTGAAGTAAATAGATGGTCTTGGAAAAAATTAACACTAATGGTTCCTGAGCTTGATTGCAGTTATCTGCCAGTGAAAATGCACTTTATGTTCTCTCTCAGGCAATGCTGGTGACACGGTATTTCTCAGGTCACCGGGAACACAGCGGGAACGCTGCAATGATCAGTCACGCCTTGTTTAAGGCAAGAGAAAGCAATAGAATCTATGGCAGGATCTCATTTTACTTATGGTAGATCCAGACTGTGTATCAAGTAGAGTAAAGACAGTAGTTCGTAAGTTAAAATGGATATCTAAAATTCTTCTAAAGTATGCCCATTATTCTCACTGTTTGTGAAGGGACCCCAGAATAGCTGGACCATTTCAGAAGCCACTGTTTCTGTAAGCAGACATATGAAGAAGATGAATCCCATTCTAGGTCTTCCTACTATCAATCTCTTTTGTTAGGTTTGATTCTGGAGCTCTGAGCCAAACAAAGCTGCCCATTAACTACTTCAGCTAACATCAACCTGACATGGCTGGGCTAGGACACCAGCCAGTCCTCTGTATTGTTTAGTGTTCTACTGTTAAAATAAGAGTTCCCATGAATTTATGTCGTGTTTAAAATTGACTAAAAAAATGCAATTAGAAAAAAAAAATCTATTGGATGCCTTCTGAACCTTCTGCCCCAAACTAATACTGGGCAAATAAATTATTTCTGATAAAAACCCTGCAAACATTGGCATGCTAATATCAAAATTTCTCCCTCCTATTCTTAAAGGGAAACTAATTAATTACTGTTGACTTTTAACTGACTTATTTTATTACTACAGCATGAAAACAGCAGAATAGAAGCTACTGTGGTATAAAAATGTCTAGACTCCATTTTTGTGAAAATAAAAAAGCTCTTTAGAATGCTGTGAAAAAAAGGAAAAGAATACAAAATATGTCATGACACAATCTTAGCTTTTGAAGTGGCATTATGTTTTCATTGCAATTAAATTCTTAAAAATAAAAGGACCTTATGGTGATTTCATCTAGTTGATTTGCACACTATTAAAGATGTCTATAATTTCACTCACTTCCTTAGCTGTAGTTTCCACTGCTTATATACTACCTCATTACTAGGACCAAAATCTGCTTCTTTGCTCTCTTTACTTTCTCTATCTTCCCCAATGACGTAAAAAAATATAGGACATAACTAATATAACTCAATTAGTTACAGAAACTATGAAGATTATAGATAATGAATTTAATAGCAAATTTTAGGCCTTGAAGGCTGAAAACAGCTGTGTAGCCATGTGCAAAGGCATGAAAACAGGTCTGATTGACAGGCTTCACAGAAGGTGACATCTTGAGGTGATGGAAATTTTACCAATGATTGTTGATAACAAGTCCATATTTCCTATGGGAATATGGAGGTTTGTAGCAATGTTAGTGAAAGATTATCATTGTCAAAGTTTCAGCACTCTTGCCAAAATCGTACATACTGCAAAGAGTTACACTATGAACTGAAGGTGACCTGAGAGCACCTTCTGAAGAAGCACAATTAATAGGTAGGAGGGCTGCATTGCATGCTTTACTTAAGCTACTGATGTTTGAGTAAGCTGACTCATGATATCCTTTTACTCTCTGAAGTTGGTTGCATCTATTTGAACACCTGTCTGAAACAGTTTTGAGAGGAACCCTTTCTATTCCTAGAAAAAGGAGTGTGTTTTGCCTTGCTAACCACATTCTTTGTGCTTTGTGGTTGATACCATCCTTCACATGTGTGTTTCCTTCTTTGTCATGAAAGATTCTCCTCTACAGCAGAAAAGATTTTGAAACCTGGGGAAGTGCGTGAGAATACCATATATTTCCCATCCTGCAAAATTTGTTTTGGAAAAGTCTAGAAAAAGGAGAAAGAGGTTTGAAATGAGAAGAAACCTGAGGATAATAAAGAGGACTAAAAATTGCTGAGACATGTGGTGTTGAAGGGAGGGAGTTAAAAACTGTGGTGAAAGGAGGCACTATGGCATGCGGTATTTCTTGGTATGGACAAGAAAAATGATTTGGAAATCTTTTCTTGCTGAGAGTGCTAAAAATGATTTTGAGAGACAGATTTTTTAATTCCTCTTCATCAAGAAGAAAGACTTTTAGATTTTGGAGAAGACACTATGGCCTGTTTTGACTTGTTTGCTTGAAAGTGTGTAGATGATTCAAGTAAACTTGATTAAAAAGACTAGAAAAAAAGACCATGAAAATCATGAGAGTGCTGAGGCATAAACACAGGAATATTTGTAATACCTGTTTCAGATGTTTCTCAGGGACTGGCTTAGGGTAAACTGTGTTACAGGTTGTACTCTTGCAGTAGAGGAGGAGAGTTTATTGTTAAAAGGTAATTAAAAAATATTCTGGCCTCTCAAAATTTGGAGGAGCTATCTAAGCAAAGTGACTGAGAATATGGTTGGAGGTGAGTGTTTGTCATCAAACACTCATCTTAGGAAGCCATGGCTCTTAATACCATCAGACTAAGGTTGTGAATAATAAAATATTCCAAGAGAAGAGAGAAAAAAGTGTTGTAGACAATCACACAAACTAATACGAAATAAAAAGAAATGTACTAAGATAGGCATGGTTTAATAGGACCAGTCTATGATATGATACTGATGTGAAAACTATGGGGGACCTAAACAGAGAATGATTATTCTTTATAACATAAAACAAATTCTTATAACATAAAAAATTTCTGGACTATTCAATACAATTATAAACCAGCAAGCCTAAAATAAAGAAAAAGAAACATTTTCCCCCATAACATGTAATTAAAAAACCCCAAAACTTGTCACCACAGTCTGTTGTGATAGTCAAAATATAAATGGATTGAAAAGGGCATTAGGCAAATTCATGGAATAAATCTTGGTCACAAAAGTCTAATTGAAACATTCAGCTCAGGAACTCATAAACCTCTGATTCTGAGAAACTGAGTAAATGAGTCAAAGGTGTATTCACTACCTATAAGGTTTCTGTTTATCCTTCCATGTGCATCTGCCACTGGCTACTATCAGAAACAAGATGTTGGAGTAAGCAGAAAATTCAGTCTTAAATAACAGAAAACTCATTGTATCTTAAACCCAAAAATGACAGACTACTTTTCTCAAAATAATAAACTTGTAAAAACAGAAACAGAAAACTCCTAGAGATTAAACAAATGGTCTTTTACTCAACTAGACTTTTTCATAAATATATTACAGTAAATGTTACTGATCTGTCAGGATATAATTTTCTTTCTTGTCTGTGTTTAGAAACATTAAAGCTGAAATAAGTCATCAGTTAAAATATTTTCTACAGATTTATTCTCTGATGAGAAAAGAGAAGTGGATTGTTTGTGACTGTTAGAAAAATACTGGTCAAGTGTGGTGGGTAGCAAAAAGTGACCATCTGTCACATGTTATTTTAGTGTTAACCTCGGCCTCATAAAATGGGGCCCTCCCAACCCTCCTGCGGTAGTGTAAAGCTATTTCAATTCTATTCACACCCTCTGGGCATCAGTGTGATTTGGAAACCTAATAAAGTAAGTCATCAAAGAACAACCCATGTGTCCAGAATTTGTATTACTACACTATGGGGAGCCCAAGCAGTGCTATCCTTTAAGCCATATGTCTTCTAAAGCTTCATTTAATGACACAGAAATCAATGTGATTTTGGTGAAAAGCACCAAAAAAGACTAAGTAAGAAATATTACACAGGATGCTGACTCTGCACTAAAGTAAGTCTCCCTGAGGAGCAGAAATGTACTGGAAAGCTCTGAGGGCCAGTTGTTCCATCTGCTTGAATCAGAGGAATTAGCCACTGTCCATTATTTCTAAATTCAAGAATGCAAAAATGAAACAAGGCTTTTCTTTCCCTGACCCACATTTAAAGTTGTTTCTGGAAAGAGAAAAAAGAAAACCCCTTGACTCCTGCATTTCTGTGTGGCAGTTAAAAGAGTCTTTGCCCATTATCTTCATAGGATACATTTGGAAAGCCTGTTAATAAGAAATTTGGCTTGTCAAGAAAAGACCTGAGAAAATCCTGTGCTGCAGACAGTAGTTATTTCATGTCAACACATAAACTTAGACTTCCTTGATTACCATGGGAACCTAGTCATTTTAGCAAATGACAATAATTATTTTCATCCTGAACTAGCAGTTTAATAAGGATTAGATGAACCACATGCCGAAGCTGTTAATTTTCCTCCATCAGCTGTAATGGGAATATATGATGACTAGCTAAGATGCAGCTGTGTGTGCTCTAGATGTGTAAGAACAAATAAGATGAATCTTACACGTATTGTTCTCCAACTTTCCATACCCACCTCCTGGAGCAGGTGAAATCTTGTGGAACTGCATAAGGATTCAACACGAAAGTCCCTTCTTGATCATGAACTCAGTCAATAATAGGTATAAAGATATATCTGGCAACAAAAGCAAGATGATTTTGGATGATCAGCATTTTCAGTTTCTCTGATCAATGAAATATTAAAAACTTTAACATTTGGGAGGCTCTTTCTCTTTCTGGAGTGCTTCATCTGCCACAATTGCTATAAATAGGAAGACTGTTCCATTCTTTCAAGGTAATAGCTGAGAACCTCCACACCTTTTCACTGTGACAAAAGTCACTGGGTGACAAGAGTTGTAGATTCATGGGAACTTCACCTGTAACAGTGATCACACACATATCAGTACTTAGAAACAGTCCAAGTCTCGAATGATCGTTCAAATTAATTCCTTTAGAATTGAGGAAAAACATAAATCAAATTAATAGGTAAATAAGCCTACAATATACCCTTTAATTCAGTATAATTCTGAAATAGGCCTCAGAATATTGTTCCACTTTCATCACAAATTCAGCTTGTAAATCTTTAATGAAAACACCTGCATTCTTCAAACTGACATTATTATGCTTGTTGAATACACTCATTTCTATAAAAGATCTAATTCCCAAGGACAGTGTTGGAGCTCTATCATTCCATTTATATGGTACACAAACATTTCTGAAGCAATATATTCTCAATTTTCTTCATAAATATTAAAGGCAAATGTTGATCGAAGATAGAGCTGAGTCAGCATTAGTTAACTTTTGTTTGAACTCTCACAGACTGGAAGATTTAACAGTGATTGGAGTAGGAAATTTTATGTCCAGATTTATAAGCTCTTTTCACTATCATTTTCATAAATTCTTTTGTCTTCTGCATGTAAATAAAATCATGTGGTCTCTTAGGACTTACAAAAGACAGAAGCAAACTCTCCCAGTTCCTCAGCTTTCAACTACAAGAAAGACATGTAAGGGAACTTTAAGATAGTGCTGAGTTTAGGTGCTGATTCTAACTGGAGTTCATAATTTTGTATGCTTCTTTGATCTTATGTTCATTGAACCTAGGGTTTTTTAATATGTGATCCTAGGATGAGGTCAGGACATTCTCGCTGAAGACCTTCAGAGATGCCAAGGTTTCTCTATTCTCTACAGAGGAAATCACAGCAAACATTTCAGAAGGTCTGTGTTGCGGTGTGCTGTTGGCCAGGTTTTGGTTTTTCCTCATGGCCAGGCACTGCTGTCTCCCCTCTAGCCCCCCGGTATCTGGGGTAGAGCCCCCCATGGAGGGCTCTGTATTTCGCAATCCTACACAAAGCCCGCCAATTCAAACCCTGCACTCCTTCCCTATAGGACGTTTGTATCCTCCCCGCCCTCTCCTGTTGGTATATATGTAACTGTAACATGCCATGCCAGTGCTTCCCTGGCACGATCCTGGTGCCTAAATAAACCATCTGGGAAGCTCCTCTGCTTTCTCTCCTTCCTCAGCGCGCCTGTAACATCGGTGGGCTAGCTGAAACCCTGCTGGACCTTCGCCAGCCCTCCTGTACTTTGAAGCAGTCCGGCTAGCCCCTGGAACCGTGAGCGGCCGCCCGGTGNGCCCCTGGAACCGTGAGCGGCCGCCCGGTGCCCCTACCAGCAGCATTGCGGCATTTGGTGCTACAATGTGGGACATTCTGGACCCCTCCACCATCAGC
>VYZT01037111.1:0-20801 GCA_013400735.1 Pomatostomus ruficeps
TCTTAAAATTCTTTTTTAAATATAAAAATATTTATTCTTCCTGTATTATTTTAACTTAATAATTAAATATAAATTATGCCGCCTGTTTATTAAATTTTAATGACTAAATTTCATTTAAATTGGTATTAGCCAGAGGAATGCAGAGCAGAGCAGGCAGCCCGTGCCAGATTTAGAAATCAGGGCTCCTGAAGAACAGCTGAAAGGGTTGGGTTTGTTTATTGTGGGGGAAAAAGGGAAACGCTGTAGGATGGCCAGAAAAAAAAGAGATAAGAGGGTTTTATCAAAGCAGCGGTGGGGGCTGCTCTGTAGAGTTAAAAAAAAAATAAATTAAGAAGCGAGTTCAGTTTGCGCCGAGTGTAACTCAGGATAAATGGAAAGAGAAAACAGGCCAAGGTTTGGGGGTTTTTTTTGTTTTACCTCATATCTGACTGCAAAGATGGATGGAAAAGTGAAATATTTCACCTACAACTGTCAGGAAACTTTTAAAAACACACAAAGAAGGAGCTTCCAGAGCGAATTTCGGTAATTTTGACCTTCCCCACTGGCCATGGGGAAGGTCAGAATTTTTTCTCCTGAGACCCCTCTTCATTCACATCCTCACTTTCTCTGTCTTAATTTTGGGATTAATTTGTCTCATTTCCCTGCAAACCTCTTCTATCCCTGACACCACTCTTCACTTGAAGTTGTGCAGTAAAAATCAACCAAAGAACCTTCATTTTCTTAAATAAAACGCTTTGAAAATGATTTCGAATGGAGTGGAATTCAGGCTCGGCAGCCCTTGGAAGTTTCCCCGTGGTTTCCGTGGATTCAGGAGATGCTGCAGTGGGAGACCAGAAACGAACACCTGCAGCACAAATGTTGGATGTGGCGTGAGGAGGAGCTGCCTGAGCGCTTCTTCACCCACATTTCTCCCAATAATTCACTTTTTTGGAGCAGAACACTCTCAAGAGCTGTGTCAGGCTGATTTTTGGGGCTCTTCCAGAGAATCAAGAACTGTTGGAGTTGTGAGCTGGGCCCTGGATGAAGCATTTCCCAGGCTCTTATCTCTTTTGGAGCTTTTTCTTGGATGTGCTGCATCCTTGAAGGGCCACGTGGTTTTAATTTCTGCGTGTCTGTGGGTTTTACTCTCATTTTTCTCCTCGCTGCTTTGCTGAGCTGGTGGGATTCTCCAAAGCTCCTCAAGCTTGCCTGTGGTTCACCCTTTTGTTCAGCTCCTCGTGCAGAGATCCCAAGCTTTGCTGTCTGCTTGGGTGGATTTCTCATGCGGGAAAATCAGATTTTGCACAGCCAGGGATTCCTGGCAGGGCAGAGCTGAGCTTCACCAGGTACCACCTTGGTGTGCAATAAATACAAATTTATCCTGTTGGGGTGGCAAATCCCCTCCAAGGAACGTTCCTGCTCTGAAGCTGGGAATGTTTTCTCCTCAAATCAACTTTCCCAAGAGCCAGACCCTACTCCTCTCACTTCGTTGGCCAAGGAAATTCCTCCTTTTTGAGGTGCTGCTGTGAGGATTTAATCCTTTTTGAGGTGCTGCTGTAAATTCCTCCTTTTTGAGGCGCTGCTGTGAGGAAATTCCTCCTTTTTGAGGTGCTGCTGTGAGGAAATTCCTCCTTTTTGAGGCGCTGCTGTGAGGAAATTCCTCATTTTTGAGGTGCTGCTGTGAGGATTTCATCCTTTTTGAGGTGCTGCTGTGAGGAAATTCCTCCTTTTTGAGGCGCTGCTGTGAACACCGAGCATTGTTGGGTGAGAATTTCCTCCCCAAAATACACATTTTGAGGGATTTTGCTCCTTTTAAACACTAAAAATACCTTGGCTTGCTGAAAAGTGAATTTCTGAGTGAAGGGGCTGGGCCAGCCAGGCGCTCCCGAAGCACCAAATCCTGTTGGAAATCCACAGGGAGGTGTGTGCAGGCGGGAATTTTGATCCTCCGTGTCGCCAGAATTCAGGATAAACTGGAGCAAAGCTGATTTTTTTTTAAAAAAAAAGTCATACATATACATCCTTAAATATTAGATCCTTTTTTTCCATGCTGTGCTGTTTGCTAAAAATTAAATATATAAAAAATACGAAGTAAAAACAGTTATTTCAGCATTTCAGAGGAGAAATAACATCCTAAGACACCTCAGAAACACCTAAGAAACCTTTCTAGGTGTTCATAAATACGAAGAAATCATGAAGAATCATTTAATTATGGAATCTTAACATCCTAAGTGGAAATAACATCCTAAAACACCTAAGAAACCTTTCTAGGTGTTCATAAATACGAAGAAATCATGAAGAATCATTTAATTATGGAATCTTAACATCCTAAGTGGAAATAACATCCTAAAACACCTAAGAAACCTTTCTAGGTGTTCATAAATACGAAGAAATAATGAAGAATCATTTAATATTGGAATTTTAACATTCTAAGTGGAGTTTATTGCTCACTATTGCTAATTGTGTGTTTTAAACTGATTTATTTTCCAGCTTGGAGTGAGCAAGATGAACAGACCCACCTTCAATCCAACGCTTGATGAGGAAAAAGGTCAGGTTGTTTTTTTTATTATTTTTATTTCAATCCTCTCCTTTACTCTTAATTAACACATTCAAAATACTTTTACGGCCCTTGCAGGTTTCCCAGCTTTTAAATAACAAAACAAAGGTGATGTTTGAACGGCGGGGTGAGCAAGAAAGGTTTTTAAATCTGGTGGTGAATTCAGGAAAGAGCTGACTCAGAGCAGCGAGAGGAGGGGAAAAAAAGGGGCTGGAGGAGGAAAGGTCATGTATACAAATCTTCACGGAGATTGATTTAAAAATGATTAAACTTGCAACTAATAAATCTCTGCTGCGGCAAGAAGGAAATATTTGGCATTTAAAAGGATTAAAAACACTTATTTTTGTTAAATATCCTTGAACTTTTAAGAAAACAGAGGGAACTCTCTCAAATAAAAGAGTGTGGCCAAATTCTCCAAATACTTCCACATTCAATTAGTCAGTAATTATCTCCTAATGGAGGGATTAATCAGATTTGTAGCGTCCCGGGGTCCAGAGGCAATCCAGGCTCTCCAATATTATTCCATTCCTGCCAGATCGGGCGCGAGGGTTTCACCGGCGTGTCTGAAGAGCTGATTTTTATTGCGCCCATCTATTTCTTTAATACCTGAAGTGTCTTTTCATCAGGGAAATGGCTGAGCAGAGCTACGTAATTCAATAAACAGTTGGAAAAAGAGCGCTTGGAGAAAAAAAAAAAATAATAATTCCAAAGGTCTAAAAATAGCCCGGCCCACGTGATCACTACTTGGGCACAAAAGCAGAATTTATGGGTTTAATTTGCAATCTCGCTGCGGTTCTGACATCCTCCTGCACGGGAGCTGAGGCTGAGTTATTCAGATTATTGAAATATCGCTCCGTCCTCAGCTCCAGGTGTCTGATCCAAAGGGGGTTGATCGTGTTTGCTGCGTTGAAAATGGAGGGTGGGTTTCATTTTTATTCATTTTTATAATTTTTGGTCTTAAAATTAATGGAGAAACCCGGGGCTGTTCGATAATTGTTATTCCAGCGCTCGGAGCCTTTCCCCAGATTTCCAGGAATCGGATTTTTTTCCTGTTTTTTAAGCGCTTGTCTGAAACCTAATTGAATTTTCATGGTTGGTTTTTGAAATTTTAATGGTTGGTTTTCCATTCAAATTTTGTTTTTCTTTTCAATGAAATCTTTCTTCTCCCAAATTTCCATTTCCCCAATAACCTCTTAGTCAATAATGCACAGCACAAATGAACACTCACAAATAATTATATCTTATTTTCTGCATCTGTTTATTAGATATTTTAGGAACATCCTCTATCAGATATTCCTGAAATTCATATCTTTTTTGTTATAAAACCATTCTAGAACCGTGCTGAATAACACCAGCTTCTTGGAAGCTTGAAACATGAGAATTGGGAAAAAAAAAAATTCCTCATTTCCTTATCCAAATTCCCCCTAAAATAAAATGGACGTGAAGTTTCTTAATTTTATTTTAATTGCTTGTCTAAAATCTAATTGAATTTTCATGGTCGGTTTTTGAAAGAACTCCATTCAAATTTTGTTTTTCTTTTCAATTAAATCTTTATTTCCCCAAATTTCCATTTCCCCGATAACCTCTTAGTCAATAATGCACAGCACAAATGAACACTCACAAATAATTATATCTTATTTTCTGCATCTGTTTATGAGATATTTTAGGAACATTCTCTATCAAATATTCCTAAAAAAAATCAACTTGGTGAAAAATGTGGAAGAGCATCCTGGGAGTGCTTCCATGGGATAAATTTAATAAATCCATGGGATGAGGGTCACAGACAAAATCCTTTTTTTTTTTTTTTTTGGGTTTTTTTTGTGCAAATCCTTTCAGAGATTTCTGTATCCTGAGAGGATGGACTTTATCCACTCAGTTGCTCCCAGCTCTGGGAATTGCATGGAAAAATGGGTTAAAATTCATCCTGGGAGGAGTTTCAGGGATTGGTGATATCCAGAGGGATTCCTAAAAGAATCTTGTTCCTTCCCACCTCAGCCCGGTTGTCCGTTGCCTTTGGATGACTTCCATGGCACAATTAAATCTCCAAAATTCAGGATATTCTGCTTTTTCCCCTGGATTTGGGTGGGAAGGAGATCAGATCTGATTAATTAACAGCGCCCTGACCCAAAATGCCCCAAAACGCCCCAAAATACGGGATTTTTGTGACATGCTCCTAATAATCAGGATCCCATGGACATAAATCAATCTTTCTCCATGAAAATAATTTTTTTTGTTGTTTAATTGGTGTCAATTCCTAAATAGCAGGGCCCAAGTGGCTGCTTTGGTCGTCGGGTCTGGGAGGACAAATTCCAGAGGGTTCTGTGCATCCTCGTGCTGGGAGCTGGGCCACATCCGGGGGCCTGGATCCTCCATGGAATTCTCTTTTTGTGGATTAATTCCTCCAAAAAGCTCCCAGGGAATCACCCAGGGTGGAAAAACCTCCAAGGCTGAGTCCAACCCGTGCCCAATCCCCACCTCGTCACCAGCCCGGAGCGCTGGGTGCTCCTTGGACACCTCCCAGTTGGGAATGATTCTGTGCAGGGCTTAAATTGGGGATCTTGCAACCCTAAAAAATTCCACGGCCTCAAAAACGGCGTAAAATAAGAGAAAATAAACCTTTTTGTAGATATAAAACCGCTTTAAAAGTTGGAGGTAACTCAGTGTCAGGGATGGACTGGTAGGAAGTGAGGTGGCGCCGGGGCAAATTAAAATTCTCGTTTTAATTAAGTTATTCAGTGCGGGGTGATTTTCTGGTTGTGGCAAAATATTCTTAATACTCTGTTTACAAGGGAGATGTGTTTTCAGCCTGAAGGGCAGAGGATATCATGAGTTTATCATGAATATCTCATGAGTAAATCTGAGTAAATTGTGAGTAAATCATGGGTAAATCCGAGTAGAGCTGTGCCACATCCTGGACACCACCCCAAGGAAAAGAACCCTGAAGGATTCCTGGTTTTTCCTCCCCACTTCAGGCACTTTTTGTTTGTTGAATCACTGGCCTAAAAATAGTCCCTTTCCCGAAGTACTCACCGCTGATCTCATCAGCATTCCCAAAAAAGTGATGCAACATTCGGGCCTAACGAGCTGATACAGGAGAATCCGGGCTAATTAATAACGTGCAAGCGGCGACTAAATAAAAACTCCTTCTCACTGAGTGCTCTGCAAGCCATGCTTTTTAAAAAGGTAAAATTTCTTATTAATTCTAAAACCCCCAAGACTGTGATTTGAGAATATTTCTCATTTTTGGAGGTTTTTCGCTGTTAGGAAGGGAAGCCTCGAAAATTGGGTTGTAATTTGTGAAGGGAAGCTTCGAAAATGAGGTTGTAATTTGTGTTTCTGAGCAGCGTTTGGTGTTTGTCCTCAATGTTTGCAAAGTTTTATATCCCAAATGTGGCCGTTCCATAGGCAGGGACTGGGATTTGTGCCTGTTGGGCACTTCAAAATTAATGTAAGAAAAAAATAATGGAGCATCAAAAGTAATTGGAGGAGCAGGGAGAAGAAGAGGAGAGATTTGGATTATATTTTAATAGAGAAAAAATTTATTACTCAGAGGTTTGGAGCAACCTGGGATAGTGGGAGGTGTCCCTGAGGGTGGAATGGGATGGGCTTTTCCAACCCAAACCGTCCCATGATTTGCAATATCAACCTGTCAGAATTTGTCTCAGCTGGCTCAACGTCCACTTTACTAATAAAATAAATATTATTCAATTCATACGTAACAGATTGGAACCCAGACAGTTCATATCTCATTTAAATTTATTTTTACATCCTATCGAGTTTCCTCCTTTCCCACTTGACTGAAAAAATTGTGAAAAGTAAATATTAACAGCTGGGTGTGCAAAGGGGCTGCCTGAAATCCAACATTTCAAAAAAAAGAGGGAGAGGGAGTCCCATTAAAAATTGAAACCACACTTGCAGCAGATGAAAATTAAGGAGAATTTTTCCGTGAGGGGAAGGGGTCGAGGGGGCTGAGGGGGAAGGAATCCGGTGTAGCCGTGCGTAGCTCTGCGGTGAAATATTTCGAAGGATTTTGTAATGAGGCTGGACTGCAAAACAAATCTGAACAGGGTGTGCAGGCACGGGGCAGAAAGGGTTTCCAGCGGGGAGATAATGCGGCCGGGATCGCTGGGGAGGGATTTGTTACGTGGGCTGATGAAAATCAAACCTCTGGAACCATTCCAGTGACCGGAGCGCTTTGGATTCCATCCAAAATCCAACTCCTTGCATCCCACTCCTAAGGACTTCAGAGAATTCTTGGATGGGGAAGGGGCAGATCACATGGGGGCTCTGCAGCCGTGGAATCCCGGGATCCCTCAGGGTGGAAAATCCCTCCCAGACCATGGAGTCCCAGCTGTGCTCAGTCCCCACCTTGTCCCCAGCCCAGGGCACTCAGTGCCACCTCCAGGAATTCCTGGGACACCTCCAGGGATGGGGACTCCAACCCTCCCTGGGCAGCTCCAAGGCCTTTCCACGGGGAAATTCCTGCTGATTCCACCCTGAGCCTCCCCTGGCCCAGCGTGAGGCAGTTCCCTCTTGTCCTGTCGAGCTGTAAGTCTCTGGATCAGTAAGAAACATAGAGCAGTCTGGTATTACTAAATTAATTAAATAAAATAACACCCAGGAACTCTCCATGTGTGGCTTACGATGGATTTTAGTCTGGAAATAGGGATGGGCAGCTCCAGCCTGTGCCGTTCGTGCCCGCAGCAACATGCAGGGGTTACCTCATGGTCTGCGGGCTTTATTTTCTGGAAATCCACACGGAACTGTGCTGGATTTTAGGGAAAAACATCCCATTTCCTATCAAACACGGAGTATGAGTGTACTGGGAACTGCCAGGGAGCCGTAGCCCTGGTTCCTGGATCTCCTCACGCCTCGAGCCCAGGAAATTCCCCAGAACAGGACAAATTTGGGAGCTGGGAATACCTCCGGTCACTGCTCCTGCTGAGGGGAGTGTGGGGATCGAGGTAAACTCATACCTGGAGGAGAATGGAATTTAGAATAATGGAATTCCAGAGTGTTTGGGATGGAAGGGACCTTAAAGATCCCCTGATCCGCACCTCCCACTGTCCCAGGCTGCTCCCAGCCCCGTCCGGCCTGGCCTTGGGCACTGCCAGGGATCCAGGGGCACCCACAGCTTCTGTGCCAGGGCCTCCCCACCCTCCCAGGGAAGGATTTCTCCCCAATATCCCACCTAACCCTGCTCCTTTTAATAAAAATATTTAAATCCTTTGCACAGATCAAACAGTTCAGGGAATTTTTCAGCTCTTTTCAGTCCTGTTTTTCTCCAGGTGCAGCCCAGACAAAGGTTTATCTGATTAGACGGTGACAATCCTGTGGTGGAGGTGGAATGGGAGCTGAGGCCCTGCAGAACTTGTGGAAATAAAAAGTTACTTTGAGGTGTTTCTTGCCAAAATGAGCCATTTCTGGAGATTATTTGCTCACAACGGCCCTAAATAGCAGCACGAGCCACAGCAAGGCTGGGCTGAGCCCTGAGCAGCTCCCCCAGCACCGTGTGCTCCCGGTATTTTATAAATTCCCCGATTTTATTGGATTACAGAAGGTTCATTCTCAATTAATTCAGAATATCAGGGAAATTTTTTTTTTACCTGGTTTAGCCTTCCCTGGGACCTCCATTGAAAATGCCGATGCAGCTTTCAGCAATCAGGTGAATTCTGGCCTGCTTTGGATGAAACCTCATCTGCTGCCTCCCTCATCAGGACAAAACCGCTCAAACCCCCACATTTCTGAACTGGAAACCCGAGCGAGCCCTGAGCCTTTGCCAGGAGCTCTCCAAATCCTATTTCTGTCCCAGCCTGAGAGATTAAAGGGCGGCTTGTTCCCGTCGGGGACAGGACGAGGTGTCCGTGGGACATCCCCTGTGACCTTCGGGGCCGCAGCTCCTCAGCCCCTTGTCCCTTTCCCTGTTTGGGTTTCCATTTCCTTGGAATGCTGGGGAAAATGGGAGCAGATCCAGGCCATTCCAGAAGGCTTCACCCTGCAGAAAACCTGAAATCCCAGAGCCCTTAAAGTTGGGAAAACTCTCCAAGATCACAAATCCCAACGTTTGGCCAATTCCCCCATTTTTAGATTTCAACCCTTCAGTCCAGGGGTCTGTCCAGCTGGATCCTTTCATCCAAAACCACCTTGGAAACACCCTGGTGAGGGTTTTGGGGGGTTTTTTTTAATTTTTTGGAACATTTGGAACTTTACATTTCCGAGCAGCACTTCTGAGGAGAATGTTCTGCACGAGGGTACTTAAGGGAACATTTTCCAGGCCTATATTTATGCCTCCGTAGTCTTCCTTTAGTGGTCTTGGAGGAAAGAGCTGTTATTACTGTTAAATATAGATGGAATGCGGTGTTATTGCAGAAATGTCTTTACGTTCCATTTCTGGCTTTTGAAAAAAAAAACAAAACCTTTTTCGTATTAAAATCAGTCCGGTCTGTAACATTTATTAAGTTTTAACGTGTTGGCATAATGTTAGTGTTGGGAATGAGGCAGGATTGACACCTGATTCCAAATAAAACCTCCTGATGCTGTGACAGCAGCCATCAATGCCATTTTCTATCTGAATTTAGGATTATTGGCTTTTTCTGATGTATTTACTATTTAAATCCCAGATTTATCTCACTTTCATAAAACATTCAGTCTCAAGAATTAAATCTCACCTGGTCAGCTTGAAAAACTTTTTTCAGGGGAATGACCCAACTTCTGCCATGAGAGAAAACCTCTGAGGGGGATTATTCCTGAGGATATTCAGATTGTTTAAAAGGTATTCAGAGACCCGCTGCTGGCTCTCCCCTTTTTATCACCCGAGTGGTTGGCGAGATGATTATTTTAATTCAGTGGAAACGCAGGAGCTTTGCACTTTTCTGGGTATCACCGAAGCCGAGGAGCGGCTTCCTTCGCGTGAAATCCATTCAGTTTTCTAAACAATTTTTAAAGGGCATTAATTTTAGTCATCTGCTGGTAGTTGTGAGCAGAAGCATATGTGAAAATATTCAGTGAAAAGATGCATCCCTTAATTCACCCAAACTCTGCATCAACTATTTAGCGGCAGTCGCGCTCTCGTAGCTTTTAAGGCGTCGCTCAATCGCATCCACGTATAAATAGAAAATGCTGGCGGGGTTCTGTTTGCTCTGAGCCGTGTTTCGATGCTTCCATTGACATTTAAAATTGTGATTTTTTTAAAGCTCTGGAAATGGCTGCAGCTGTAAAGATCTCCCCACCCCGAGCACCTGAACCGGGCGGGCTCACGTGTTCCCCACATCTGTATCTTGCAGGCTGCTTGAACGGAGCCAAGGAGTCATGAAAGAAACTCAAGAAGACAACTTGGATCACGAGCAGGAGCTAAAAAGGAAACGAGAAGAATGTGGCAGAGAAAGGGTGTGATACCCGGAGGTATTGGATCCGACTCGTATTTATAAAAATGGGACGAGCTTTCGCGAAATACAAGTTCTCTTAGACGGTCGTCAAGCTTGGAGCCACCATGCTGTTGAACTAGAAATTCTCCTTTTCCCCATTCTCCTTTCTGACAGGTAACAAAGGATTGGTGAATTATGATTTCCCCAAGTTGGAAGCACTAATTTTTATCTATAGAGAGTTCATCCTTATGAATAGATAAGGAGTTAAACATTGCATATTTAATGTGGATTCTAATGGGAAAGTGACTCATTTAACCAAAATGGCCACTTTTAAGGACTTGGTTTCAAACTGAGCTGGAGCCTCCCAATGCACTTTGTAGGATTTGGGGAAAGCTGTGCTGCAGGGCCTGCTTTGGGAGGCCAGGATGACATGGAGTAAAAGGATATCACCTCGCTGTTGATATCTCTGAAGACTCCTAACCAGAAACAGGAAAATGAATGGTGGGAAGGAGTGTGACGGAGGGGACACGGACGGAGGGCCACCAGCAGTGCAAGTCCCCGTTGGTTGGCAGCGGAGGGTGGACCAAAGTGGAGTTCTCTACATCAGGTAAGGCCTCCGCAGGGGCTGGGCTGGCGTGTGCTGGAGTTTGGCCAAAACGGGCAGGAAATTGCTCTGGAACTTTGAGAAGTTGTTCTGCGAGTGCAGGATGGTCCGGGGAGCTGGAGGGTAGATTGAGGTGGGGTATGGGGAAGGAATTCCTGCCTGGGAGGGTGGGGGATTTCTTTACTGTGGAGAATTAAATAGTAAAATTCTTTAGTATGGAAAATAAATCCTTTCCTGGGAGGGTGGGGAGGGGCTGGGATGGAATTCCCAGAGCAGCTGTGGCTGCCCCTGGATCCCTGGCAGTGGCCAAGGCCAGGCTGGAGCCACCTGGGACAGTGGGAGGTGTCCCTGGGCAGGGATTGGAGCTGGATGAGCTTTAAATCCCCTCCAACCCAACCCATTCTGTGATTTTGTGATTCTTTTCAAAGTAAATTCAAGTCAGGTGATTGCTCAATACCTCCAAACCCATTTTTTTATGCCCGTGAAGGTTCTGTGTTCACTTTCACCGACATTCTCCAACTTCTGCGGATCCCTCACATTCCTCACGTAGGGAAAAACCCCCAGGAACATAAACCTAAATCAAAAATTTTAGCCACTTTATTTGTTTATTTTCGTAGCTTATTGGATTTTTTTTTTTTTTGCTCCGCCCTGGAATGGTCATAAAGAAACGCATGGAAATTGCTATGAAATAAATGTGCTCGGACAAAGAGTATATAAATTAAATGTTATTGGGAAAAAGATCAAAGTTAGCTTTATAAAATGCGGGGACGTCGGGTTTGCATCACGCGAGTCCGTGTGATTATCAGTCCGTTATTTGCTTCAGTTTCTTCCGCCGCCGTGTGATTAAAATAACCACTTTTCCCAACATTTCGTGCATTAGCAATACAAAAGTCTTTCACGAGCCAAAGCACGCTCCCAGTTTTGCACTGAACTGCCACAAAGGATCAGATTCATTCTGGGATTTCTTGTTTGTGCTCTCAGTCAGCAGAACCAAACCCAGCCCGTGGCAGAGAGGAACCCCCCTGCCCTTGTGTTTCTCGTTTCAGCTGTAATTCCCTGGGCCTCTGCCTCAGATCAGTGGGAAAGTTGTGGGTTAGTGGGGTTTTCCCCAATAATCTCCATATCCAGACCTCAGGAAAACGGTGCTTTGGTATTTTTATTTACCTGATGATCCCACCGGGTTTTGAACTTCATTTCCCACAGCTCTGACAAGTTTTACACATTTTCGACAGCTCCTTCCTGCCCTCTTCCCAAGTACTTTTATACTTTTCCAAAGTATTTTTTTTTTATTCTTTGGTGGATTTTCTGGTTGCCTTCTCCGAGACGTTCTGCTGAAGCAAATTGCTTTTGGCACAAGGCACAGGGCAGGACGGGCTGGCTGGAAAAAGTGCAATAATCCAACGTCCTGCCTGCCATGGAGCATCCCCAGGGCTCCAGCGGGGCAGCTGAACCCTCCAGGATTGAGTTTCCACGAGCTGCTCGCTGCCCTGCCAGCACGCACGGCCTCTGTGGAGACAGGGAAAGGTCAAACAGGATCGACTCCGCGGCCATCCCGGGGAAAATTAGTGGATATATTAAGATCTGACATGATTTAAGTGGAATAGATGGTCCCAGCTGAATAAAGAGTCTGTGTTTGTGCCTCCCTGGGAAGCACGGGCGCTTTCCTGTCAGCTGTCAGCAGTGGCTTCGGATTAAATCAAGATTAAATCCCTTCGTTAGCCGCTTCTCATTACCTGGTAGGAGCACTGAGCTGACTCTCAGGGAGTCAGAGCCCAAATCATCCTGGAAGTGTCCGAGGCCAGGCTGGACAGGGCTGGGAGCAGCCTGGGATGGTGAGAGGGAAATCAGCTGATCCTTAAGGTCCCTCCCAACCCAAACCAGCCCGAAATTCCAGGATTTTGTGGTCCTTTGTGCTACAGAAGTGTCGATAACTTTGTTCATACAAAAGAGACTTTGCAGTTACAGCTCTGCCCAGGATCGAGGCAGAAATGGGGGAAAAACGGCCATTTTTAAAATTTCCTTGGGTTTTGTGGCCAAATAACCCCACAGGAGGGCTGCTGGATCCCTCATCCCACAGATCCAGTGGATTCCTTTCCACTCAGGGATTGTCAGCACCCTCCTGGTTTTTCCAGGATCTCCCTGAGCCGGCGCTGGATCTGTGTGCCCAGGCGAACAGCGCGCCGAAGTTATTTAAAATCGCTTTTTTCTAAAAATACCCCAGGAAAAGTAGCCTTTTTTAGCCAACGCAAATAAATCAGCATCCTCACTGCTGAGCCCGTTCCTGGGAATGCCTTTTAGCAGGAGATTTTATGGATCACAGGAGCGTCTGGAGAGGTTTTGGGTGCAGAGCAAACGTCGGTGTGGGATTCTCCCACGGGAAGCTGTTACACCCTCAAATGTGGAGTTTTCCCGAGCTGAGCACGGTCAGGACAGGTGGGAACATCCCAAGGGATCAGCCAGGATCCCGGTGTAATTAAAATAAATAAAAATAACGAGCAGTTTTCCCCCTGCTCCCCAAGGATTTCAGCCGGGGAAGGTTTGACTTCCCGACCAGGCACCAGACCTGCACCTTTATTTTTAGATTGCTCTTTCATCTTCCTCACCCTCCAAGCTGTCAGCGTTACACATATTCAACCTGAGCACTTCTCCCAAAAATAACTATTTCAGGGCACGTCTGGCGAAGAAATTCCTTATTCAAGCTGTCAGCGTAACTGGAAATGTCACTTGCAGATGTTGCTCCGGATGTGGCTCACTCCTCATGTGGGATGAGGCGTTCATGTGCTGGATTCTGAGAACCCGAGTTCGTCACAGCTCGGAATCTTGAGTCAGGAGCGTTTGCGTGATCCGAGCTATTCCACTCGAGTTGTTTTGGTTCGAGCTGGGGCCGTTTCCAGCTGCCGTTAATCACCAGGGTTTGATTCCAGATAAACAGCTCCGCTGGCCCAGCAATAAAGAGCAATCTGGAACTTCCAGGCCGGGGACACGAGAATTTTTATTTTTTTCATCTTAGGAATTAGCGATTTTGCTGTCAGAGAGTTCCCAGTGCCCTATTTTGGGCTGCGGAGACGCTGATTTTCTGGTGGGAGCTGGAGAAATCCGAGTGCAGTGTGTCAGGTGTAACATTTCTCACTCGCAGCGAGAAGGTCGAAATTTCAGCCGAGCGAAACCAAACTTTGTGCAACAACGAGACCCGGCTGCAACAGTTTTGTTTCCTTTAAAATTGGGGGTTTTTTTGTGTATTATCTCAAATTTTGAATAAAAGCAAGAAGAAGTATGAGAAATAAATATGAAATGTGGTTTTTCCCACTGTCCTCGTGAGCAGGTACAACTCATGACCCGTCAAAGAGCTCGTATTCATCATTTGTGTTCCTTTGCAGTCCCAGCGGGTCTTTGTTATCCTGCTTGGAGCAGGTGAAGAGTTACTTGCTGACTGATGGAACGTGCAAGTGTGGCCTCGAATGTCCTCTTGTTCTTCCCAAGGTAAAGCAGAGCATCGCTCCGGGTCTCTGTGCCGTGAAATTTGTGAGCTGCCCGTGCCGGTGGCTCGGGCTCTGCCCAGCTCATCTCGAAAATAAGTGGTTAAAAACTTATTTTTAACTCAAAGTTAGACCTTAAAATGCAAAATTCAGCTCCACTCTGCCTTAGCGAGATCTGCCTCAAGTTATTATAAATATATTCATTTATTATCAATATATTCATTTTTTATTTGTTGTTTCCAAGCGTCCTGTCAAGGGATCTCTTGGGCAATGTAGGAGCAGTCAGGAACAGAGGAGAATTCCTCCGTGCTCCGTATAAAATTCCTGATTTGCGTGAATTTGGTGGCTTTGCCGCCTGCGGTCGTTACGTTAAACGCCGGAATTTTCCCCGCCAGGTCTTTAATTTTGATCCTGGAGCTGCTGTGAAGCAGAGAACTGCCGAAGATGTTAAAGCGGACGAGGATGTCACCAAACTATGCATTCACAAAAGGAAAATTATCGCCGTGGCTACACTGCACAAAAGCATGGAAGCACCGCATCCTTCACTGGTTCTAACGAGTCCTGGTGGTGGAACAAGTGAGTCAAATTAATTCCTTCAGAATCACCGAATAATCTGATTTTTCGTGTGTATAATTACCACGCAAAACCACCCCAAAAACCTTAAGGATGAGCGCAAAAATAAGCAGATTGAAGGAATAAATCGAGGGCGTTATCAGAGATGGAGGTGGGTAGAAAATGAGTGTAAAAGCAGGTCAGGCCAGCCTAAGAGCACGATTTTCTTGGAAAGGATATCAGATCGTTCTAGACAAAGAAAATACATTAGCTCTCGTCTTTTGGAACTGTAGTAATATGTCTGATATTCTGTCACATGGGAAATTAGAGGAGCAGAATAAAGTGATTATGAAGGGATTAGGACGGGGCTGAGGACTTGGCTAAACGGGAAATTGTATTGTGAGGGAGAATAGACGGCGAGGGGAGATCTCCACTGTCATTTCTCAAGGATTATTTTTGGCCACCAACCTGGATTAGCATTTTAATTATCCCCATCAATATAAAAAAAAAAAAAAAAGTGGAAATTTGTTGGTGGCTGGAGCTGACAGGTATTCTCCAAACAAAAGATGAAAACATTGAGACCTGGAGTGGAGGCAAAGTTAGCACTGAAACAGCTCCAAACCCAGAAATTAATCCGAAATTTGGGACTTTGTGAGGATCACAGGAACGGATTCTGAGGAGAATTACAAATCCCACGGGGAAGGACAGGGAGGGAAGGGTGCTGAGTTTATTTTTCTGTGCTCTCAAAGCCCTGAGAGCTCTGCTGCACCCCTCGCTGCTGTGATAACTCCTGGCCCATTGCTCTTCCCACTTCCAAGTGGAAAAATTGTGGGAAAATTAAAAAATAATTAATTTTTTATAAGTAGACAATGCTAAGGTACCCATGCTGTTCACAGGACTGATGTGCCCTTTCATTTTCACGTTGAAATTCAGGATTTAAAACCTTTCCTTAAATATTTTTCAGTGTGATTTTGTTTTTAACCAACAGTGCAATTTCCCCAAGTTTCTGTGCATTTCCCTGCTTAACTTTTTTAATGAGTAGTACTTAAATTACATTCAAAAAATTAGCAGAACGAAGGAGGTAATTTATATATTTATGTGCTCTTACCTTCTCTGTTGGTCAGAGTTTTGTACGTAAGCAAAGAAGAAAATTCCCCAGTAAATAAATCCCTTTGTAATAAATGACATTTTCATTTTTGCACATTTTTATTTGCTTATTTCCAGCACTCAAGGTGAGGCCTCTCATAATTATTTTATTTCGCAGTTCAGCCTTTAGTTGTGTCCCCTAAATGAGACTTTGGGTGTATTTTGGGACAGGGGAAATGTTTGTTTCCCTCACGTTGGAGCAGACAGGATGAGGGCAGGATTGTCAGTGCCGTCTCACCAGGCTGAAGGGAAGGTGAGGAGAGGAATTTCAGGGCACCCCTGAGTTCGTTTGAACACGGAATTTCGAGCTCCCAATTCCAGTGGAATTTTGCGTATCCAGAGGCTGCGTGCCAGGCACTCTGAGCTGAGTTGCAAATTCCCAGAGCAGCGAAACTGGCAGGAAGTCCCCCAGACTTGGAGCTGCTTGTGCTTCTAGTCTGGAATAAAACACTGAAAAAAAATCTTTTTAAATAAAATGGAAAGCGATGGTGTGCTTCTAGGAAGGTGTAGCCTCAAAAATGGGATTTACAGGAATTTTGCCATTGTGGGCAAATTCACATTTGACATGGGCAAATGTTCCCAAGGTTTTTATCCTGGAAATAAACAGGAGGCGTTCAGGATCCCCCAGCTTTTGGGACAGCACCTTTTCCAGGGAAATGAGTCTCAGTCCTGGATGGGCTTTGTTCCTCCTGTCCTCAATAGATGGTGCCAGAGGCTCCTTTTCCCTGCCACAGCCATCCCGCTGCTCCTGCCAGAGGAGGAGATGCAGGACGCTGGAGGTGGCGGCTGGAAAAGGCAAAAGGGAAGGAAAAAGGGTTTAAATTTGTCCGTGTTTTTCTGGGATGTGGAACATAGAGCCGTGCAGTCGGTGCCAGGCAGCGTTCCAGCAGCCGCTGCCTGCCTGGCTGAGGGTTTATTTCTGCTGAGGCAAAAGTTTAGCCAAAGGCTCCCGGAGCTTTTTGGGAATGTTTCCACGCTCCGTGGCTTTGCCCCGAGACGTGGGAGGCGGGATTTCCCAGCAGTGACTGTCGTGTGTTTCCCCACGCCAGGTGCGACGCCGGTAGTTCCCACCCGAGCGGCAACCCCGAGGTCGATGAGGAATAAATCACATGAAGGAATTACAAATTCCGTGCTGCCGGAATGTAAGACTCCTTTCAAGCTGATGATGGGGGCATCTAATGCCATGGGCAGGCTTTACGTGCAAGAAATGGCTGGAAGCCAGCAAGCAGAGCTCCACCCTGCCTACCCCAGGCAGAGGCTGGGGAGCAACGAACTGGGGCAGAAATCTCCGTACCGCGGCAGCCACGGGGGCATGCCCAGCCCGGCGTCCTCGGGGTCGCAGATCTACGGGGACGGCTCCATCTCGCCCAGGACGGACCCGCTGGGGAGCCCCGACGTCTTCGCGAGGAGCAATCCCGGTTTCCACGGAGCGCCCAACTCCAGTCCCATCCACATGACCAGGACGCCGCTGTCGCCGCCGTCGGTCATGCTGCACGGCTCTCCCATACAGTCGTCCTGCGCGATGGCTGGAAGGACTAATATACCTCTTTCCCCCACCCTGACCACCAAGAGCCCGGTCATGAAAAAACCCCTGTGCAGCTTCTCGGCCGGTATGGAAANTTCTTGTGCTCTTCAGAAAAAGCCATTAACATCCGAGAAGGATCCTCTTGGCATCCTGGACCCGATCCCCAGCAAACCGGTGAACCAGAACCCCGTGATCATGAACCCCACCACGTTCCACTCGAGTGTCCACTCTCAGGTACCCGTGATGAATGTAAGCATGCCCCCCGCCGTGGTGCCCCTGCCCAGCAACCTGCCCCTGCCCACCGTCAAACCCGCCCACATGAACCATGGCGCCCACGTCCAAAGGGTTCAGCACTCGGCTTCGACGTCCCTGTCCCCCTCGCCGGTGACGTCCCCCGTTCACATGATGGCGCCCGGCATCGGAAGGATCGAGGCCTCTCCCCAAAGATCGCGTTCTTCTTCCACCTCGTCCGATCACGGAAACTTCCTGCTGCCTACGGTGGGGCCGCAGGCGTCCTGCGCTGGGATCAAAGTCCCTCCCAGGTCCCCGAGGTCCACGATAGGGTCGCCGAGGCCATCGATGCCATCCAGCCCTTCCACCAAGCACGACGGACTTAATCAGTACAAGGACATCCCTAACCCGTTAATTGCTGGAATGAGTAATGTATTAAATCCTCCCAACAATGCAGTTTTTCCCGCTGCATCGGCTGGAAGCGGTTCCTTGAAGAGTCAGCCTGGTTTGCTGGGAATGCCTTTAAATCAGATCTTGAACCAGCACAACGCTGCCTCTTTTCCAGCGAGCAGTTTACTCTCAGCAGCAGCCAAAGCACAGCTAGCAAATCAAAATAAACTTGCTGGTAACAACAATAGCAGCAGTAGCAATTCTGGACCTGTTGCCAGCGGCGGCAGCACCGAAGGACACAGCACTTTAAACCCCATGTTCCCTCCCGCTGCCAACATGCTCCTGCCCACCACGGAAGGGCAGAGCGGCCGGGCGGCGCTGAGAGATAAATTGATGTCTCAGCAAAAAGATCCTCTGAGGAAAAGGAAGCAGCCCACCACCACGGTGCTGAGCCTGCTGAGGCAGTCCCAGCTGGACAGCTCGGGGGCGTCCAAAGCCGGCTCCGAGTTGATACGAAAGCCGAGCCAGAGCTCCTTCCCCATCAGCTCCATGTCGCAGCTCCTGCAGTCCATGAGTTGTCAGAGCTCCCACGGGAGCAGCAATAGTTCCTCGGGCTGCGGGGGCTCCGGCGGCGGTGCCCTGCCCTGCCCTGGCACCCAGCAGCACCCGGCGGAACCCGCGCTGGGCCCGGCCGGGCTGGGGACCCCGCTGGCCCCGGGGCTGCCCCTGCGCGGGGACGGCCTGCACTGCCCCAGCTCCGGCCCCGGCTTCGGCCCCGCCACCGGCCCGGCCACCCACAACCACCTGGCCGGGCTCCTCAACCAGATGCAGGCGGGCGGCGGCTGCGGGGTGCTGCCCCAGGCGGGAATGGCTTTAGGAAACTCCTTACACCCCACCCCAGCTCCGGCCAGAGTGCCGGCACCCTCGGCGCCCGTGCTCCCAAACAGCATCGGCAGCAGCTGCAGCCAGAGCAGTCCTGACGCAGGTACGTGGCCTCCTCCGCGGGTTCTCCCCGCTTCCCATCCTGGGCAATCCACCGTGGCTGGTTTTACCTGTCCCTTTTACACGTCTGCTTGTTAAACTTGGGTTTAGCTCGGTGAAAAGTGTGCCTGTTTCGTGCTGAAAGCCACACACTCAAAAATAAAACAAAAAGAAAAAAATCAAACCAGTAAATTAAAACATATCTCCCTTTTTCTGGACACAATCCTGGTCTCCTTCCCGTGGCAACTCCTGCCTCTGCTGACTTCCACACGCTCTCCGTGAATAAAATCCATTCACTTCTGGACATACCCACACCTCTTTTGTCACTTCTCCAAATAAATTGAAGTTTTTTTGCAGCCTGCCCTGCTCCAAGCCTAGAACGTTGTGGCTCACCTGGCTCCAGGTGATCCGGGAGTTCCTTACTGCTGGAATTAAAGGGTGCTGTCAGAGGTTGGAGCAGATCCTACGAGTACCAAAATGTACAAACCTCCTTTTCAGCAGGAGGGAACGCCAAGGCTGTGCTCGCATTTATTGGGGTAATTTCACCCAGGTGATAATGAAATGGTTGAATGAACAGTTGGAGCAGTGTAGGGAGGGATTTTCTGCTTTGTTCGTGGGGAAGATTTGGAAAAGAAATGGATTTGCTGCTGTTACCATCTCCAGGGGGTTAAAGAGAGAAGGGAAACAGCTCCGAAATGTGCATTTCAGTGACTGTTGCTGGTTGAAGGAAGTATTGGGAGAGGAACTGGTGTAAATTTGTTATCTGGAAGGAAAACCCAGGTCTCACCAAGGTGTTCAAGTCATTAACCCGAGCAAGAACCTGCTGTGCATCCCTGAGCTTCCTCCTTTAAAATCCAGAATGGAGTTACAGAAAAGCTGAATTAGAGAAAAACAATGTTCTAATATAACTCTGCTCACGGTTTCTGATGATTTTTAAGGGTTTCTCCCCATCCCTGGGTGAAAATATTTAATTTTTCCTCTCTCGGTCCTGCTGGGGCTCCTTTGCCCTGTCACGCCGACACAGGGGGCACTTCCCGGTGCAGTTCCCGAGACTTTGAACTCTCCTGGGCACGGAACAAAGTTCTGGGATCGCCTCAGGAATTCGCTCCCCTGTCCCACGGGGCGCAGGACCCAATCCCTGGATTGGGGTTCCCACCTTGGCTGGGGTTTCCACCTCTCCCAGAGGCTCCCGAGGTGTTCCTGCGTTACCCGGAGCCTGCCTGGATTTTATTATTTATTGAGTATCCGTGGTTAAGCCTGGAGAGGGTTTTCCTCTCCGAGGTGAAGTGTCAGGTTGTGTTATCCTGGTGTTATTCCCGAAAATCCTGCACGAACCTTCCCTGAGCCCTCCCGGCAGCACAGCCCTCGGGGGTGAGGTTTAATCCGGAGATGCAGAGAGGGGAATTCTGCATTTCCAGGAGAATGGGAGCGTTCCTTCCGTGGAACTCAGAGTAAATTTTCACTATTTTGTGTTCATCATAACTTTTAAAAATGAAAGTGAGTTGCCAGCCACATCCAGCTCTAAGAAAACCGGGAAGAGGAATCTTGGGAATTCCCCTCGGTTGGTTCTGTGCCCCTGTACACTGAATTTCAAGAGCAGTTCAGCTGAGGAAGATGTCTCCAGGAACCTCTCGCGTTCATGTTTCATTCGTGGTTTGGTTTTTTCCCTTTTGTTTTCAAGCATTTTAATCGCTAAATCTGTTTTCCGCGTCCGTGGCAGTTCAGAGCAGCTACTCCTCAGAAATAGCTCCTGAGAGAAAAAACCCCGCGAATCCCCACAATTAGCTGGTGATTGCCAAAGCTTTTAATTAACGTCTTAACCGCACGGACCAAGTTTTGTTATTGCAGCCCTCGTTTTCTTCTCCCCGCAGATAATATCTTTAGTTCCCAGGTGATTTTCAAATGTGAGTGCGACGGAATTTTCTTTTTCCAGGATGGAATTGCAACACTGGGTGACGGAGTTGATTGTGGGCTTTAATTTATTTATTTATTTTAT
>VYZT01037115.1:0-28621 GCA_013400735.1 Pomatostomus ruficeps
TATATTATATATTTTATATATATAATTAACAGCAGGTAACTATGGACTTAAGAATAATGTTTTTAGTAAGTCCTCCCTCAGGAAGTCCTGGACAGGCTGGTTTGGTGGGCTGAGAAAAACAGAATGAGGTTACACAAGGTGTATAGCCAAGGAGGCCAGTGGCAGCCTGGCTTGTGGCCAGCAGGACCAGGGCAGGGATTGTCCCCTGGACTCTGTGAGGCTGCACGTCGAGTGCTGTGTTCAGTTCTAGGCCCCTCATTGCAAGAAGGACCTTGAGCTGGAGCATCTCCAGGGAAGGGTCTGGAGCACCAGTCCTGTGAGGAGCGGCTGAGGGAGCTGGGGATGTTTAAACTGGAGAAAAGAAGGCTCAGGGGGGACCTCGTTGCTGTCTAGAACTCCCTGACAGGAGGCTGGAGACAGCTGAGCACCAGTCTCTTCTCCCAAGTAATAAGCAATAGGACAAGAGGAAATGGCCTCAAGTTGCACCAGGAGAAGTTTAGACATCTTGGATATTAGGGAAAATGTTTTCACCAAAAAGGTTATCAAGCTCTGGAACAGGCTGCCCAGGGGAGATGGTGGAGTCATCATCCCTGGAAGTGCTCAAGAAGCATGTGGATGTGACATTTAGGGACTTGCTGGATTCATAGTTGGACTTGATCTTAGTCCTTTCCAACCTAAATGTTTCTGTGATTCCGATGTCACTGTGTGGCCATTCTGAAATCAGAAGCAGTACTTGGGGCAGTGAGGTAATCTTTCCTCTGAAGGTCCTCTCGGCCATCTCCCACTGTCTCAGGCTGCTGCAGAGTTGTATTTTCTCTGAGACAAAGAATATTCTGCCCCACAATCTTAGTTTTTCCTCTCTCCTTCCTGTACCATACCACAGCAGACAATTTAGAAATAAAAAAATGGCTGCCAGTTGTTTATTGATCCTGGAAAAGGGATTTATGTATTTTGCAACCTTAACATCATTTATCCCCTCCCCCAGTTTTATGACCCCTTTGTTTCTTCCTTCTGTAAAACAAACCAATAAACAAATCACAAAAAATTCTTTTCTCTGTTATATGGCTAGTTTGACATGCAACACAGGTAGTGAGCTCATTCAAGAATGATATTGAAAAATGCCCCATTTGACTCCTTCCAAAGGGACTGCTTAATGAATAAGGACTGATTCTGTTTGAAAAAAAAGTGATCTGCCTCTGCTGAGAGTGTAAATAATAATAAGCAGGTTCTGGTTTTAATGCTATTTTAATCGTATTGAGTAGCACTTCATTTAAAATTGATTCCAACAAATTAAATTCCCATGTGTAATGATTTATTTAATACAACTCCAATTATTTTGATACATCCTAATACATTAATTCCTTTTGAAAAGCAAAATAATAAATGTCACTGGCTGTTCTGCTGCAGATTTCAGGTTACCTGTGCTATAATTATTTATATTAAGAATATTGTAAAAGAACCTATGAGAAACAGTTTCATCGTCTCCAATGCAAGATCAAAAAGAGTCCTTTAAGGTGGAGAGGAAAAAAAGTTATTACAGTAGGGGCAGGTCTAAGATTCTTAATTTGAATAACTAAACCTATTTTGTATTTTTAAAAGCATTTCTAGGAAATAGTGACTTCATGGCATGATTGTTACTCAAGTCAGCCCTATTGTTAGCATTAAAACGCATTTGTTCTTTTTATTCAGATGTTTTAGCATTCAGAGAGACAATTTCTTGCACAATGCACAGGAGTTTTAACTATTGTTTTATTATCACTGTCTCATTCTTTAGTGAGCTTTTGATGACGTGACTTTTAGCTTTTCATGGCATGTATGATTCCTAGTTTGAGACTTTTTTGTTAACATTTTGATTTTAAGATAGGTTTTAGTTAGAGAAATAATTCTTAACTGAATCTAATTAAGGAGATATATAAGGAGAAATAGTTTTCATAGTAATTGTAGCTGGAAACCAGTTTGTCTAAAGTTTTCAGGAAAACTAGAGAATCCAGATTTTTGTTCCTGAACTGAGCTTAATTTAAATGGTGGATTTCAGCTCTGAGTTTGAGTCTGGTTCTGCAGCCTTACACACAGCTCCACAAAAAATATTTGGTTCTCAGCGTGGGATATTTTTCCGAGTGTGGAAAAATAGAAAAAACAGTAGGATGATTGGGACAGAAGTTGTCATATCCCATAGAAAGATTCTGTTTCATGTGACTTCAACCATTATTCTGTACAGAGTGAGGAGATGTGTCATTCCCAACCACAGCTTTTTGCTCGTGGCACTGCAAAAGCAAAGCAGAGCTGTCCCTTCTCTACAGGATAATGAACCTGGACAACAAAATTACCTGACCTTGGAACTCGGAACAAGAACTCCACCATACCTGTCAAACCATATTTGTAAATGTGCTCGTTGACTCCAACCCAGCACAAATCTAGAGTGCGAAGATGGCAGCTGCTGAAGACACTCAGTAGTGCATCACAGGAAAGGGATTTTATTCAGGGTATCAATATATTACATTTCAAATGGTTTAGAAAGCCATTCAGTAAAATTCAGACTTTCTAATAACTAATCCCGTTGAAAGTGAATGGAAGCTTTGTCAGCCTAGTGTTTAAAATTCTCATCAAGAAATGTGTTTATTTGAAAAATAGCTAATTTTTTTAATAGAAATTTTAACTTTTAATTCCAAATGTACTATTCAGTAAAATACATTTAATGTTCCATGAATATTGTGGGCTTTCTTAGTTTTAGCCTAAGCTTTTACAAGTGAAATCAATTTCTTTCCTCAACTCTATTCATCATGAAAAAATATAAATCCTGTCTTTTATGAAGCTGTCACAGTTCCTAAGAAATATTAGACCCTAGGGCCCACTACTCCATTTCAAACATTCTTCATGTTCCTATAATCTTTCTTTTTTAAACATTCCTTTTGCTTGTTTGATGACTTTTATTCTTCCCCTTCTCATTTAGTGAAGTTCAATATTATGTCCTTATTCTGCTTTTTTTAAACAAAACTTAATAGAACACACTAGATTCTGAGATCTAGTATTTTTAGTCTTTTAAAGGGAATATAGCCACGTTTATCACATTGGCCCTATTCTTAATTTTCCACTTTTGTATTTTTAGTTTGCTTACATATTCTCTGAAAGATGTAAGGAGTCCAGATGAATTAAGAAGAACCTAAGCTAAGACTCACTTCTCAGGTAATATTTACATTCCTGAGGAGTCGGAGAAAAACATACTGGGATTTAAAGAAGATGCACAGAGGCACTTATTTTTTCTTTCATATTCTGAAAATTTTGGTTATGCTATTTGCAGAGCTGATGAAGTAATGCTTAAATGCTTACTTATTTATTTATTTTCTTTCCAATCTACCCTTTTCCTGGCTCATTCTCTCAGAATTGTGCTTGTATCCAGGCTTACTGTGGCTAGATCCTTATTCCCTGAGAGGCCCAAGTGCAGTACCAGCAGGAGGAAGGGGCGCAGAGTTGTGTTCTCAAGGGAACAAATCTTGCTGAAGGAGGCTTCTTAAGATGCTCTAACTGATGAATTAACTAATATAGCTCAGAATAAGAGCTGATTTGGGTCTGAGCTGTTGGTGGTGTGGGTTTTTACTGAATTTTTTCTCTTCTATTTTAGCTTGAACAGTTCATACCAAATGCAGATGAGATCTCTGTCACCTAACTCTAGTTCTCTTAAAGTTAAGTGCTCATTTGCAGCTAATTGTCTAGACACTCTCTATCGTCACTGAAGAAATAGAGGTACTTCAGGAATGATTCATCCCGTCCTAAAATAGATGTCTAAGCTGGGATGAATTGGAAGGAGCTGTCTTCCTCCATCAAATAGCAGGAGAGCACTGACAACTGGTTAATCAAAGGGGAGCAGGAGGCAGGGGAGAGGGTCCCCCTCTTCTCTCTCTCCGTGGTTTCACTGATTTAGGAGATGAGTTACATTTTTCAGTCTTTGCCAAAGAGCTTGACCATGTTAAATAGATGCTGGTGATGCCTGATGGTTTTTTGTCTTTTTATACATTTCTATACCCTTTCCCTTTCCTTGTACCTTTCACAAACACTCCTTGCACCTCAGCCCTACACGTGGATAACCCTTGGAGGCTGAAATTGAGCTCAGGTTGGGGGTTCTCTGAGGGGAGCAGACGAAACATCCCGACTGTCTCCAAACCAGAGGCTTTCTGAAACATGTTTTTTAAACTCGGCTGTAGTCTCACCTGGGGGAGGGATAGGGGGACAATGACCTCATTTGTTAAGTTTCTTATTGGGGATTTTAGGTAGCTCTGCTCATTTGTGAGCTCCATCAAATTGTATCCGCGTTGTACCCGGGGGGTGCTGCTCGGCTGTTCCCACCTGTGACGAGTTGTGCACCTGGGATCCCATTAAACCAAGGGAATGCCCTTTGCCCTGCACTGCTGGGTCTGCCTCTTGTTTTTACCAGCCCTTAAGGCATCACTGGTGCCAAATCCACCAGATTCAAGAGTATATAAGGCAGAAATTAATACACCCACTTCCACTGGTCCTATGCATGGGCAGCCTGTGCTTTGCTGGGGTTTGTCAAGTGGCAGCTGAGAAAACGAAAGCTGGTGCATAAAACATTGCTCAGATTCCAGGTTGGGATCAGCCTAGAGATCACTCACAGGGAAGACTCTACTTGGTTACTCCTCTGTACAAACAGTGTCACAGTGACACCTCAAAGCTCTCCTCTCACGTTCTCATTTATTTTCTGAAAAATAAATATTCAAACTGAAAGACAAATTAAGCACACAATGTGTGTGTAGCATAGCTCAAAAGTAACTGAAATGGAAAGCATTTCAAGCTGGCAGAAATATTAGATAAGTTTAATACCATATAAATGGTTTTCTTAATAATATTCAGAATTAATATTCATTAGAACATGAATGAAGGTTGAGACTTTCCTCCATAAAGAGAGTAATTAGTAACACTTTTATGGCAGGAATTCTGTGCAGTCATTTTTATTCCCTCGTATTTTTTTTGTGAAATGAAATGAATATGCCATTTAACATTAAACTTAGCAAAAATGTTTCTATTTTGAGGTATACTTTATAACAGAAACAAATCAACTGCAGGCAGTTATTAAACTTTCCCTTGCTTCTTCAGAACGCAGGTTCTGCTGAATGTTTTCCATAATTGGACAATAATGTTTTTTAGATGATAGGGAACCCTTCACTGAGAAAGTGTGGACAAGCAGCCATTTCTGTGATACAGGATGTCATCTCTATGAAAATTTTCTTAACCATTTAAAGGAGCAAACATGGTTTTTAAGCCTGCGCTGATTCTGGGCTGAGATAGGAGAAAATAACACTGTCTGATTCTCATTAAGGTCTGCCCATCTGTAAAATAGTTTCCCTGGTTTTGGTAGCAATGTAA
This sequence comes from Pomatostomus ruficeps, assembly GCA_013400735.1. NCBI lineage: Eukaryota > Metazoa > Chordata > Aves > Passeriformes > Timaliidae > Pomatostomus > Pomatostomus ruficeps. Next base: position 5,380 of record VYZT01037115.1, read on the forward strand.
GTATGCCAGTGGACAAAATTACCCAGTTTCTGTGATAAATCTTGGTTCTTGAACTACTCGTTGTTTTCTTCTCTTCCCTTTGTTACTCTAGTTCAAGGAAAGGAATACTCAAGGACTGGAGTTTCTGCTAGATTGCTATCAGAGCTTTATCTTATTCATATTTCAAAGCTCTTACACTCCTTATGCTTGCATTTTACCAATGACATCTTAAAGAACTGCAAATCCTTAAAATCCCCTGCTCAGTCGGTGCAGGAGTCTGTGCTGCAAGACCACTTTTCCTTGCTTGGTGTATGTTATAGTGGAAACAGAGCAGCCAGTCAACTGCATAATTGTGTGATTATGATGCACAATGCAGCATCTCTTCCCACCTAGTTGTTCCTTCAGTTGTACAAAACAAGACGCTGGAGATGTTTCAAAACCAGAAGATTCTTCTCTTTTACTTTCATTAGGACATAACTTTTGCTAGCATTCTGATATATGCTGTTCTTCAATTAAGATGATTTCTTTCTCTTACCAAACTGTGACTATAAAGATATACACATAACGGGTTATCTTTTTCATCCTTTAAATAATAATAATAATAATAATAACAGTAATAATAATAAAGCCCCTGTTGCAATTACTTTTCTGTTTATTATCACGATAGACTTTTACAAAGGAATTCAACAAGCAGATTTCTGGAGTTCTTAATGAAGCTGAAAGAGTAGCCTATGCATGCCATTGTACATGCACAGGGGAACCATGAACAGAAATCACACACTCACAGAAAACAAGGCACTGATAGGACTGTACAAGTAACAAATGATCAGAAGGTTGTAGATGCACTAAAAACCGAGCTTCTACTGAAAACTCTCACATCTCAACGCCCTAAAGCTGTGCATGGCTTTGGGGTTCTCTGCTCACTAGCCCTGCTGTGTCCCTCTTCCCGTACGTGTTGGAGCCCACGTTTGTGGGTGCGTACACGGCACCGATGCTGCTGCTGGAGCGGACCAGGAAATCGGCCAAGCGCTGGGTCACACACGTGGCCGTGTTGCATTTCCGCTTCTCCAGCTGGTGGCTGCCAAGGTCGAACAAAGAGAGCCGGGGTTCAGTGAAATGATGAACAATCTGCCACTTCTCAGAGCCATTTGAGCTCTGCTGGTGTGGGAGTGCTTTTAATACGTGCACAAATAGAGGAACATTGCAATCTTCCCACCACCTACTTTGTGCCTGAAAAAAAATCCTTGTACTGGGTGCTATTATCAGTTTTAATGATGGGGGTTATTGAAATGCAGAGACCTGAACAGTCATGTGTCGTTTTTATTGATATCCTGCACAGCAGTTTATGACACCTAGAAAACCTGTAATGATAGTATAGGTAAGACACTGAGTGAAAGCAATGACTAAATGTTTAACTTTCAGCTGAACTTCTAAATCTATTTCGAGCTCTTGCTGATATCATGAGGATTACTAACACAATGATGATCACTAACATTTATTTAGTTCTCTTGTTCCCACAGAATCACATCCTGCTCTCCCTGAAGTGAGTGGTAATATTCCAGTCCAGATCAAGTGGATTAAGCCCAAAGACTTTCTCCCACATATTGCACCACATATCATAAGAGCTGACAGGCATTGCCAGCTTCTGCCAAATTCAGCACCACTTGAGATGGTCTTTAGCATTTTATGGATAACATCTTAAAGTAAGAACTATAAATCCTTAAACCCCCTGCTCAGTCAGCACAGAAATACCACGTAAGCTGGTCTTTAGCTCTGTCTCTCCACCACTTAGCTTTGGCTAAACAGAGATTTAATCTACTGAAAAACTGCCACATCTCTTTTGAAACACCAGCAACTTGAAAGTTCTGGTGTGGCTGGAGAGAATCATTTGCTGAATGATACTTTAAAGAGTGTCCATGGAAGAATCTGTATCTAAAAATAACAAACATTTTATGATCTGAACCAACAGACCATTTACAGAACTCCATGTAAAACTTATATAGCGTGAAGGTTGTTTTTTATAATTGCAAATAAAATGGTTAGATTGAGAGAGTTTGGGTTTTCAGATTTGTTTCTTAGACTCCTGTATTGTTCCTTCAGACAGAAATACTTGCTTGCTGAGATTGCCTACTGAGTTATTGCTTATTTCCTTGGACTTCTTCATGTTGATATGGCATGAATTAGATACCAGTTTGCAGCTAAAATTTACTGTGAGGAGCAATAATTTCCCAGTTTCAAACTCTGAGCAGTTACTAATATGTTCCTTTGCTTATTGATTATTAAATCTGTCATCTAAAATGTCCTATAGCCTTTTGAAGTTACTTGTGCTGATCTAAGAATCCAAATGGAACAGCAGCTGGGGAAGGAATGGCTGTATTATACTGGTTCTTCATTGCTAGATATGCAGCAATATTTAAGTATAAATTAGTATTTGAAATGTGTAATTGCATTAAAAGAAAATGGTTGGATAGGGCTTGGTGTAACCTCTTGCTGATTTTCAGGGGCATTTCTACTGATTTTAATCAAGTCCTTCACATGCAAGGCTCAAACAAAAACTGATTGTCATGGGGTTTGTGTTTTTTTTTTTTTAAAGTGATAGCTGTAAAAATGTGAGAACTTCATCTCCATTATAAAAATACTTTGGAAGGCTTAAAAATTGTCATATAATAGTATTTTTTAAATATATATTCAAAGAGAGAGTAACAGGCAACTATATATATGTATTTACTGCCTTTATCTATAGCAGAGTTGTCTTTGGAAGAAATTCACTCAAAAGCTTGACAAAACTAGATGAACTTGAAGATCTCTTCCAGCCTTGATGGTTCTGTGGAAAGTAGAATAGTTCAGTGCTGCTTATCTTTAGTGCAAATCGCAAGTATATATTGAAATGATTTTTATTCAGCAAAAAGTTGCGTGAAATTGAAATTTCTGAATTTATAAATGAAAATGTATTTCAGACAAACTGAATTCTATCAGAACCAGTTTCTTCTTTTCCTTTTTCCCATGATGAAATTCATATTTAATTCTGTGATTAAAAGATTGCTTACTTACTGAAAACATTTATGCTAGAAAATAATTCCATCCTAGCAGAGCAGTAGTGTTATTAAGAAGGGTATGTTTTCTTCCTTTACCCCTTCAGGCTTGGAAATTGGACAAATTTTTTAAAAAAGAAGACACTTTCAAAATACACCTTTCTTCTCAAGGTAATGTAATATTTGCAGCCTGTTCAATTTATGAAAGTGTTATAATTGCAAAGTGATGAAATGATTTGCAACCTTGTCCCTGGATTTCACTTTCTACCCTGAATGCTTTGATCTTTATATTACAGAAAAGCTGATCTTTCTGCTTACAGAAAAGCTTTATTTAGTAGAAGGATATTTTAATCTCTCTTTTTTTTTTTTTTTCCTTTGAGAAAAAGCAGCAGAAGTAAAGAGTCTCAAGTAGCAGGATATCACTGGAACAAAGTTTGCTTCATGATTCAATCTGATATGACTGGCAGAAACAAGGAAAATCAATACCTTTTTGTCTTTGCTAGTGGTTGTTCTGGCATTTCCTCACTAAGTCCTGAGAGTGTGTTCTGTGACATTCCAGGCAGCATCCATCCTTGTCTCTTGGAAGTGCCACCAGACAGATTATCAGCCACAGACAGTAATCTGTGAACAACAATGAAATAGTGAGCTTGAATAACTCACTTTTTTATTATTTGAGACATGAAAGCAAAAGCAACTCATGCAATAATGTGAACACCTTTTTCCCTAAAAAGAAATAAACGTGATTATTTATTACTCACTTCTCAATAGGTGTAGCTTCCAAACAGCTCAGAGTGACAGAAAGTGCAATGAAGAAAACTGACAGCTTTAGGTTGCACATCTTTCCTTCCAAAATTTCTGAAAAGAACAATGATTCAAAACTGAAAGCAAACCCAAATACTCTTCAGCATATCCTATTACTGATGCCCATTTTGTCCAAAATCAAGAGCAGCTAGTCTTTTTCAGAGGCTGGAGTGAGAAAAATTATCCCCTCAAGTTTAGTGACACAACGCAGTTTTGGGAATAGAGCCTTCAGCAGTTAATGCTCATTTTCCATCCAGTAGTTTCAATCCTATTCCTTGTCTCTGGTTTGCATTTCCTGACATATCCCAGTCTCAAATTCTGGTCCCCAGTGCAGTTTACTTTGAAATTGTCTAAGCCTTTTCCTGAAAAATGCTGTTGATTAATAATAGGGGATATTGTGATTTTCTAAAATACATCTGTTGCACTGCAGATAAAGTAAGGAAAAAAGGGAAATTATTTACCTTTTTGTGGTCACAGATCTAACTGGAGAAGCCAGCAATCCCCCTTGGTTAGCAAGAGGTGTGCATGCAACCATTCCACACTTGCATCTAGCTCTGGAGTATCCTTTTTCCTCTTCCTTTCTGGCAGGTAATACGGCTCTTATATATCCTTGACACCTTTCTCAGCTCTGACATCAGGCAGCACAGAGAGACTGTAGCTAATTCCAGTCCCTATAGGCAGAAAGTGCCCCAGAGAGGAGCAGAGGCAGGTGGGGCATTATTGCACTAGCACATCAGTAAATATTCACCTGGGGGATGCAGGATGCCCTCGTGAAGGCACTGCAGTAGCGTATTGCACATCAGGAATGTAGCCTCAATTTTACAGCTCTGAGAAGCTGCTGAGGTAATATTCCCCGGGGGTGTTTTCCAGGGCTAAATAAGGTAACAAAAGTTACAAAGAAAGCCGGAGCAAATGAAACACCGGGCCACTGGTAATTGAAATACAAGAAAACATACCTCAGAAAAGACGGAAAAGTGAAAGTTGTGGAGGTTTGTTGTGGAATATAAATCAAAAAGAAAAGGTGTCTGAAGGGATAAAAGCTGTATGACGAATAAGAAAAAAGTGAAAGTTATTCAAATTGGCAGATAGAGTTCTCATTCAGGGTAACACGGTAGAAATCATGTACATTTTTCAGTCAAGTCTAAATGTGAATGAAAATTCTGTCACTGTTAATGTAAAATCTCATGTTTTACTAACACTGATGGATTCTTTGTCATGCATGAAAATTGAGTCAATTAATACCTTTCAGAAGGCAAAGACTAGGATTAAATAGCCAGGAAATGTCAGAATAAAACTACCTGTGCAAATTTATTTCTCTATTATGCATTGAGTGTGGTTCAGGGAAAAATGTACAGCTTTCAATAGACTAAATCCAGTGTTAATGAATTACCTGATTGCAGATTTCCAAGGATACAGATTAGAACCATTTTCCTCTGATTTCAGTGGAAATTAGGCAAATCACTTTTTTTTTCCCCCTCTGTCTCTTTGGTTTCTGCTAGGTACCCCAATGCCTTTGGAAAACAGGTCTTTTAAATATTTATAGAGGTCACGATTCTGGCACAAAAGCTGAGCAAAAGTTCTCTGTGATAAGGAGTTACCACATGCATCTTTTCTGTCCTCAAGAACATGAACTAGCTCAGAACTGCTTCAGTGCCAAGTCCATTGCCTTAACTGGAAACCCCCTTCTTTGTTGGTGTAGTCTGTAGTACCAGATTTTCATTGCAATGGCTCAAGTTCCAGCCTTGGCTCACTTCAGGCATCTGTGCTACTTGAGGTGAATACAGAAAGAATATTTAGCTGGGATAGTAGCCTCTTAACTTCCTTACAACAGTCTGCAAATAAGGCTCTAGGATGTGACAAAACGTTTTGTTGGTTATTGTAGATGTTGCTTTGGGGTTTTTGTGCATGTGTTGTGGTTATTTATTTTTTTTTAAAGGGGTGCTGCTGCTGGATATTTTGCTCTCTATTTTTAATATGAACCTATACTTCTTTTCACCAGGTTGCTGTTACCCCCTCTCTGGATGGACAGTCCCAGTGTAAGAGAAGTAAGTACAGTGTTTTATCTTCACCCTGACAGTAAGTTTTGTGCAACATCTGACAGAAGTTTATCTCTCCAAAGACTCACTTTAGAATTTGACTATGATGAAATAACATCCTGGTGTTGCTTTCACTGCAGCAATTTCACTCCTCTGAAATGAAGGCATAATTAAATCCATTTTGCAGAGATAGAATTGTGCTGAAAAACAATTATACAGATACTCTGGCTGGGGATTGACACCAGCCAATCTTCCCTGCTTGAATATTGAACTTGAAAAATGCCTTGGTGTGCTTTATCCTGGGTGGAAAAAGATCCGTGTGCCACTGACACTCAGCAGTGGTCTTTATATTCAGCCTGTGTGAGAGATGTTGTTTCAAACCCTGAAAAGCAATGGATAGACCAGTTTGTGTTTAAGATTTTCAAAGATTGGGCTGAATACTCAGAATCTCTCATGTTTAAAGCCGTCTAAGTAACTGGTTTCTGTATCAAACTTGAATCAAGCTATGGGTTGACAGAAATAAAATGAAACACCAATTTTCGAATAAATATTGATCCCAAACNCGAGAAGAAGAGAAAGAATGCTTCTCGAGTGCATTGTAGAAATGAAAGCAGGCTCATGATGTCCCAGGAGCACTGCCAGCCTCCTGGGCCACACAGCATCTTGGCAGAGTCAGCAAGGAGTCTGACCAGGAATTAGTCACATGTAAAGTTAACAAAATTAAGGTATTGCAGCTTCTGTTGCAAGTTCTCTGAAGCGGGACTAGTGTTTTCCTACACAAACAGGAATGGAATATGAAATTGTGGACTCTTTGACAGCAGAACAATTCATAACTCAAATTTCAAGACGCTGTCACTAAATACTGTGCAGTTAGTGCCATTCAGTGAGTGGTTAGAAAGCAATTTATACCGCTGACATAGTTCCTTAACCTTGATCTTAGAAAAAAACCCTTTACCACTGTGCATGACAACTGTTATCTGCATAAAGAAAAAGAAAACCAAGTGTTCTCATTGATCAATTCTATTCTGTGTGGTTACATGGTACTTTTAGGTATTTATACTGATGTTCAAGTCTCTATACAAGGATTTGTCCAAAGAATTATGCCTATAAGAGGGTTAGATGTCACCAGAGCTGAGGTTTCGAAGCAATCCAGAAGACAGGTATTCCCAATGTCCTGGTTCCTTCTAGAAACTGCCTACACAATGTCTGGAGTTGCAAAATGCTGACCATGTTCTGCACTAGGACGTCGTGGCAGCAGAGGAACAGGGAACCCCAGCCTTGTCTCAAGTGTCTGCTGCTGTTCCATCCTGGGGAGTGGGATTTATGAGGCTAAATGTGAGAGGAAGAGAGAGACCTTTCCAGTGCCTGTTTCTAATGCAGAAGTCTAAAACAGCTTAGATGAGCTGTGCCTGTTTCTCCTTTCTGCCACCACAGCAGCCTTGGGTGACTCGCTCAGGTGCAGATGTTTACACTGTGGGAGTCTAAATGCAAATGAAATGAATTCCATCAGGGGTGCTTAGACTCTCTCACGTGCTCAGTGCCTGAGATTTAAGGTGGTCTCCCTCTCTCTCAGATTTACCTTCTTTTTAGGCTATTCTTGGCAGCTGGTTCCCACTTTTAATGGCTACTTTTCAATGTCTGAGTTCTGCATTTGCTTACTAACATTAGTAAGGAACATTAAGACTCTTGGTAATGGATGTGTCTCTCCCATTTGTGAGTGTCAGAGCCACATTACCTGTTGCAGGCACTTCCCCAGCTGCTGTACAGCTGTGTGGGGCAGATGTCTCTAGTCAATGACGTTGCTGCTCAGTTACCAGGAACTAGAAGTGTGTGAATAACTCATGGCTTAGCTGGCCTGTTGTTTCAAAACAGAAAAAGGAAAAGTTTAGGCATTAATTTGCAATGGGTTTATTTCATTTTTTTTAATAAACCAGAGATCAGCAGCATTAATATGCATCAGTGTAAATATTACCAATAACCCCACAGAATGGTGCACATGTCACAGCTTGTAGCTGTTACCTGAATTGAGCACAATGTTAGTGCAATTGTTTCATGTTTATAGCAATTTTAGTAGCCTTTCACTCCTTTTAAATTAAGCTGCAAACCAAAAGTTAAAGCATAAAAAAAGAGGTTTCGTTGGTAACATCAGCACCTCCGAAAAAGTCAAAGTATGGCCAAATCTGAAATGAGATGAGTAAATCAGGTTTTCTGCCGTCATTTTATGTGTCCTAAAATATCTGGGATTGACATTCATGAGCCTAGCTATGACGACTCTGTTGTAGCAGCTAAATACTGTGTGGGGCATCAGAGGGAGTGCAAAATCACACTAGACAGTTGTGATTAGGAATCTTAGTTGTTCCCTACATTTTTACATTTGGATTCCAGAGTCTGAAAATTTTGGCTATAATATTCTCTTCCCAGTATTTCTTGCTTGGTGCTGTGTTGTTGAATACTCCAATGTTTGTACTTTCTGCTGTGTGGAGCTGGAATTTTCTACCACTATTTTAGCACTTAAGCTGTGTGTAACTGCTTTGTTCAAACAGTGTTTTAACAATAGGCTTTTGCCAGCACAACTTTCTTTGTTACTCCTGCTTCATGTGGGCCATTTCAGTGCTGATAAAAATACAAAGAGCTGTTCTTGTTGATCCCGAAACTGATGTTAAACCTGAGGAAGATATATGTAAGAAGCATCTGTGAGGTAAGAGGTGGAAAGTTAATAATTTCTCCCACAGTGGAAACAAACATGATTCATAAATGAACGATGTCCATTCATGGAATTGACAAGCACATGGAAAGGAGTAATTTGTGTAGTTAACAGTACTTTCAACCAACTGTTATGATGGATTTTGTTACTCAGCTCACGCCACTGACAGAGCAATGATGTATCCTCAAAGGACTATTGCTAATGATCGCTCTGAGAATGAGCTCTGCAGTTTGTGCTGAATCAGTGACCATAGCTGGGAATCCCTCAAGCATGAGAAACAAACTCCATGGTTAGATCACAAAAGTCAGAATTGACAGCTCAGTGGCTGGTGAGTTATAATTCCTGGTGCCATTCTTACTTAGAGTTTATAGAGTTTTAATTGCATCCAATAATTTACCTTTGAATACAACAGAAGGTTTAACTTTTTGATTTCCTTTTCCCCAGTCTCTCCTGCCACCTGTTTCCAGAAGTTAAAAGCAAAAGCAGGACTCCCCGTTGGTTAGGAATGTCACTCTCAAGGGCTCTAGACAGTGTAAATGCGAACATGGACTAGAGATACTGTTCTTCCTTTCTGGTACCCGAAGTCATCCATTGCTTCCTGCTATGCTAATTCTCTTCCGTCCCTTTCTGTAGCAATTAATGTATAAAAAGATATTCAGGTCTCCAAGATACTGCTGAAATGTGTACATACCACTGCTACAATAGCAAAGGGAGTTCTCTAACTTGTACTGTATTCAGGTGTGCTTCAAAGCAGAACAAAAAGCCTTGTTAAAAGGGAGGGCAGCATGACTCTATTGAATTATAGATTCATGGAATGGCCTGGGTTGGAAGGCACCTTAAAGATCATCCAGTTCCAACGCCCTGCCATGAGCAGGGACACCTTCCACTGTCCCAGGTTGCTCAGAGTCCCATCCAACCTGGCCTTGGACACTTCCAGGGATCCAGGGGCAGCCACAGCTTCTCTGGGCAACCTGTGCCAGGGCCTCACCACCCTCAGAGGGAAGAATTTCTTCGTAATATCCAATCTAAACCCACTCTCTGTCAGTTTGAGGCCGTTCCCCCTTGTCCTGTCACTCCATACTTTTGTAAATAGTCTCTCTCCATCTTTCCTGGAGATTCCCTTCAGGTACTGGATGGCCTCAATAAGGCCACCCCTAAGCTATTGAATGGAGAATGAAGTCTCCCTAAATGCTCCTGTTAGGAAAAAAAGGGAGGAATTAGGCACGTGTAGAAGTGCTGTTTCTGATTTACTACGTGGAACTGTGAGAGTTCTCCACCCCTTCTTCCCCACCCCAGCATCTCACATAAAGAGCACAGGCATCTGTAGAAGATGCAGTGAGACCAGGATCCACCCTCCATTCTCCCCAGACTTATTCCACTGCTGGTGAATCACTGGTAAACATGAAACAAATGAAATCAGCCACCTCTTGAAAAAACTGCTGGTATTCAAAAGAATTCTACACAGATTCATGTCAGCCCTTCACACCCAGTGCAGTGCATAAGTTTTAACTAAGTTTTCTTTAAAACTATCTCAGTTTTAAAAAATCAGATTTTTTTTTTTTTCCTCTGCAAACTGCTGCAAGAGAATGACAATCTGGCATTGTCTTGAAACACTCTGAGTCTTTTAGGTGATGCTGTCTTGACAGCTTTGCTATTAATAGTGGCTTTTTCCCTGCTGTTTAAAAAGGAGAGTTGTGCTGAACTGAGGATCAGTCATGTTCGTAATAATTTTTCACCAAGGGCAGATGCAGTCTATGAGCTTACGTAGGAGAATTTACGTTGACAATACCATGAAACATTAATTGCCTTATTTATGGTATGTCATCACACATAGCTGCAAAGTAAGATAGCCCTTCTTCAAAAAGGAGCACAGTAGGGCTGAATTCACAGTGTGCTTGAACCACTGCATGTGTGAGTGCAAGACCTGACTTTTTCTTCCTCCTTGGAGATGAGAAAAGACTCTGATAAGCGCAAGGAGCATGAATCAGTACATGAAATTGTCTCTCTACTGTAAGAAGTAATTAAAACTTCATTAGAGGTTCAGCATATGCATCTGAAAACATTGACTGGATTTTTGGTCTGTTATGGTGGTGCCTTTTACACCAAATGTTGCTGTTTCCTTCCATTTAAGCATCAAATCCACTTTTGGCTGAGCTCATCCTTGATGACAGAAATCAGGAATGGTGTGAAAAAGTCAGTACTTAAATGTGAGCTCTCACAAGTAATTTAGAACCTACAAGTGACTTGGCTAGTTCAAAAGGTGGTGTTTTTGCAATAATTGTTACTGAGCCAAACACCCAGTGGAAAATTGAAAGGACTACATTATTGTGAGGGGGGAAAAAATGAGGCTCTGGAACTTTTCAGTCATTAACATATTGAAATAATTTCATATTAACATATATTGCGCCAATGAATGATACAATTTCAATGGGACCAAGTTGAAAAGTCACCTTATGAAAGCATTTGATTCAGAAAAGAGCCTTGTGCAGAGCAGCAGAGAGGCACAGACTTCAGGACAAGTATCTTTCAAATCCATAGGTGTTGAATACCTACTGTACATTTAGAATGGGTATCTTACATGCTGCTTTTGATTTCAGAGTATTTTCTGTTATATATAAATTATTGTCTACACAGGCAGTCTTTTTTATTATGATTATTCTTCTTGATTTGCAGGATTCCTACAGGTTTCCACTCTGGCTAGTGACCATGATTCTAGTGACTGCAGGCTTGATTTTGTTGGTTTTCACAGAGTTCCCACGGGCTGCACATGGCTCGTTTCATTTTAGAGAGCTGTGACATTGCCACATACTTTTTGGAATTGTGTTCCTGCTTAGTGACATTGTGTGTAAAAACCACCAATGTTGGCAATGTCGTTTATAATTTCATGGCCACAGAACATTTCATACCACTGCATGTAAACAAGGGGTTAACACATTCTTAAACTGTTTTTTAAGGTGTTGTCATAAGCAGGCATAATATTCATGGTGTTATGGATCACTACTGCTTTAAGTCATAGATCATCCTGTTGCCTTTTATAATACTCATAGCAGTTTGTAGAAGTTGAAAAAGCCACTGTTGAAAGAACCGTAGAGGTTCTCACCATAGAGGTGAGGTATCTTTTATTGGGAAGTCTTAAAGCCACAATGTTCTTTGCAGTCAGTACTTTAATTTCCGCTGCCAAAGACGATGTATATTTCACGCAACGTTAACCTTTCTGAGAAAGAGCTTCTATTTCAGGGGATCCTATGAAAATTTCCCTTTTTTTCAGAACGAGATGTTGTAGCTGGAAAGCTGTGCTCACAGGTGCCTGCCTGGCCTTGTGCCTGATTCCCAGAGGATCCTGGGTCTTCCACGCCAATGTTTCACACATTTTGGGACTGAGTGAGCTAAGTGCACCTAGAAGGGCCAGGGGTGTCACCTTTAACCAGCCAGGCTGATGATACCTCTGCACACAAAACATATTATCACCAAAAACCTTGTGGACTTGTTGGATAGTGAAAGTGAAATGCTATCAGGTTACATAAACCACTGATTGATGAATCATAGGCAATGTCATTTTTTCAGAGGAAAAGACTCCAGAGAGACTTGGAAGCTTTGAACTGCCAGTCAACCTGCAGTACATTCATTCCTTTAACTTTTCTCAAAGTATCTTCCTGAGACAATTTGCCTCGTTAGTGGAAAGCTGCCGACCTGATCACACAACAAATCCCTTTGTACTTTAACTAGGAGGTACTGGCCAAAAGTATATAATTAGGTTTTCAACATTATGAAAAACTGTTTTGACAACTGAAACATTTATGTTTTCTAACATTAAAAAACAGCTGTTTGTAGCAACAGAATGTCTTTCTGACTTGCAGCAAATTTTACGAAGAAGAAAGAATTTTATGTCTTCATAAATTTTGCTGCAAGGCTAGAAGGCATGAATATGTTTTGCTAAAACAAAAGCAAAGCCCCCAAATCTGTACAAGTGCAAATCAATGTGCTAAACTGCTTTCTTAAGGGAGAAACTTCTGACAGTATCACTGGTTTAAATAAATAACTAGTTATGAAACCAGACAGCAATAATTTTGCACATGTGCAGTATTATCTCCAAGGTATGAGTCTGAATGCTTTCTAGAAAAGTCTATTTATTGTTCTTGTGTTACATGGGAAAAATTGAGGCAATCATGAGTTGAAGGGGATGAGTAGAGTCGATGGCAGAGTTGAGGATGGAAGACAGATCTGAATTTTTATTTAGCCTGTAGCTGACATGAACTCTGTTGAGGTGAGAGGGAAGGAATTCTTACTGGATGGTCAAAGTAAATCTGAATTCAGTCAAAATGGGCAGAAAGTTTTGTGCCTGTCTGTGTTTCTGCACATACAGGTGCAAACATCACCCTACTTTTTAAATAAAATGCAGATGGATGCTTTTCTCACCTGGTTTGAGTAGATCAAGGTCTTACCTATGAGTCTCTTCACTGGTCACTACAATGAGACCTTGTGGCTCCTCATGATTTACCTTAATTTGGTATAAACACTGCCTCGATAAATACATTTTTGCTTAATGGAGAGTCAGTTAAATTATTATATCTTTCTTCATTTTGCATCCTTTTTCTTTTGAGAAAGTAGGCTCCCAAAATATCCTGAATGTTTTTTTTTTTTTAATTTATGCAGATGCTGGAACTCCTATGAGCAGGTGAAAGGAGTGAAAATGTTATGAGAGAGTCTGTTGTGAGGTTCCTATGCTCAGTTTTGCTGGTCTGTTTGAAGGTTGAAATTTGCAGTGAAGCTTTTGAGGTGTCTGCCCAGATCAGGACATAACCCAGAGAAGGGAATTCTGTCTAGTCCTTGTAAGAAATTTTCTCTCTTAACCTCCATTTGACTGGGAAGTGCATGGCTGTTCAGCTACCACAAGTCTGCACTGCCAGAGAAGCAGATCTCAGCAGATACTATAGAGGAATAAAATGGGTTTAAACATTTCTCTGGATCCAGCTCTGAACTGATGGGGGAAATGATGGTGACCCCAGTCTGTGTCATTGTATCCCTATCTGGTTTGCCATGCCCTGTCCTGTGGGATGTGCAACCCATGGCTGCTGTAGTTCTGTGCAGTATAGTCCATATTCCCAGCTTTTCATGGGTTGGAAGTGGTTGCTTACAACTGCAGTGCTGGGAAAGAGCTACTTGGTCCTCCATAGTTTCAAAAGAATGTGTTGCATTTAGAGTGAGGGTAGAAATGTCTTCAGTATTTTGGGTAGGTAACATTTAGACTAGGAGCAATAATTGTACTCTGCATTTTTCACGGAGAACTTTTACTGCTTTCCATAAGAACACTGTTTTTCCATTAGAATTTCCTGTGAGTTTGCACAAGTAGCTGTAAGTGGGTCCTCACCTTGGGCTGGGAGATTCTGGCTGACAGGATTTTTGTTCCTTGGCCAAGTTGAGTAGATCTAGAATGACACAGAGATAACCAGGACAGGTGTCAGCTGACCTGATTTTTATCTGCCTAAAAAAGAGTTATCCAGACTAAGCTAAACTCTCGAGATTTCCAAATCAAAGGGAAGAAAGAAGCACTGCCAGAGAGGTTCTTCCTCCCACTTATTTTAGACAACTCTCTTAAAATGGGAGAAATTACTCTCTGGAAATACCTGACTCTAATGCCTGTTGTGAGACTCTGGATGAGGATCTTCACCACAACTACTTGCTAAGAATAGGTCATACCTGATTCTGTACAAATACTTGATGTTCTCAAGGTGAATGAAATAATGAAGCATTTGAATGGTTAGAGCTACCCCTCAAACCGAACCTATCCAGACAGGAAAAAATACTTGTAGTGCCTCAGTTTCTCAAACAAGGTTGATAATGCAGGAAATGGTGAGAATATGGCCTTTAGCAGAAATCCCATGGAGAAGAAGGGTATTCTGTATGCTCAGACAACGTAGACTCTCTATGATGCTTTATTACCCATGATTTAATCACAATCAACAATGCTGAATTCCCTATGTATTGAATTTTACATACATTTACTGAATATTAAACTGTGCATTTATGAACATACAACTTCATATATCCTCTCCTCTCTTCTTAGAGATGTATTTAATTTGTACCTGTTGCCAATTGCAAATCACATAAACTGCCTCTTAAAATAACCTCTGGGTTAATTTTTCTGCCATGGAGGTAAGTATTTAAAGGAAATTTTTAAGTGCCTGCTACAAGGTGATGTTTAACTGACTGGAAATTTTGATTTTCATTTTTTGTAATTCCTTTGTTGGGTCTGAATCTTCAACCTTAGTTGCCCTGAGCTGAAATTATTGTGGAACAAAATAATGTTACAGTAGAATTACTGTTAGTCCTGTATGTGATGTTAATATGATTTTTTAAATCTCAATAATGTTTATTTCATGGTTATTTATTTAATAATTTATTAAACTCCAAGACGATGGCTGGCTTTTATTTCCCCATTTTGCTTATTTCAGTTGGCAGTATCCTCACAGCTTGGACCATAGGTTTTTGTCTTCTTATTTTGTTGGAGGGTTTTTTAATTTCCCAAAACTGGGAGCGGGTAAGTGAAGAAAATATAAAATGCAATAAAACTGTTGAAATACCTTAGGGGTAAATAAGAATTTACCTCAGATTTTTGTTAGAGGGTCAAAGGTGGAAACATATTTTCTAATTCTAGTCCAGATGTATAAGCCAAATCCCAGTCCAGGCAGCCATCAGGTGTGACTGAGAGACCATTAGGAAGAGAAAAGAGAAAACAAAATGTGTATTTTCTGAGGAAGTATGAGCTTTTCACATATTAGAAGAATATAAATAGCTTTTTACTTGAGAGTTTTTCTAATGTGTGAGAGCTGAGAAGATGCCATATCAAAAATTCAGGCTTTCATCAATCCCAGTCCCACCCTCAGCACACATTTTGCACATGGCATTTAGGATTTTAGTAGGCATTAGCAGCTCTTCCTGGGAAAGAGACAAGCACAAGTACCAACAAATGACTTAAGGTGACAAATGAAACCTGTGTCAGCACCTATCCTGAAGGTGTATCTACTGATTCTTAGATGTGATGTCTAATGGACTTAATCAAAGTCAAATGATCTCTTCTTGTGATGTTAACTAGACCTGTTTATGCTTGGTCATGGGCTTAATTTTCCTTCTAAGAACTCAGCCCATATCTGTTGCATCTGAGTGAATAGTCTAAAATGCACAGCTGAAACAATTTGGCAAAAACACAAGTTTGGGCCCATACTTGGTTAATTTTCAACAAAGTAGATTGAAAGTCAAAGTTCAAGTGTGCCATATCAGTGATTTCTTGCAGAAACCTTTTCAAACCTGTAAGTACCTAATTGTTGTGCCATGAGGATATTTTCCTTTGTCTCAGTCTAGCATTAGTGTAATTGCATTTGAGTAACAGTTTGAACTGTACCAAGTAAAGATTTCAAAAAGCTTTTTGCTTTACCAGAAAAATAAATTAGTTAAAAATTCTGACACCATAATTGCTCTCTGAATCGTTACGTTTTGTGATTTCTAACCCTGTTTGTAAACAAAACCAAGATGCAGCAGTTTATCTGTATGACTAAGCTGAGCTAAATGGAAGATGAATTTTACACTGAAAGTGGGAAGACCTCCTGGGACTTTGACAAGGCAACTTGCAAAACATTGCATTATCAACTTTTAAATCTGGATATTTGGGTGCTTTTGTCCTTTTTATGAGTTAGCTGGAGTGAAATCTGATTTAAAGCTCTGAAATGCATGGCTGGGTTTGTGTGGGACAAACGGGTCCAAGCAGAGGTCTTGGTGCTCGCCTGCCTGCTGTTCCCAGCTGCACCAAACAAATCTGTTTTGGTCCTCACAGGAGGGATCTGCTCTGGTTCTGAGCCAGCCTCGTTCAGCCCAGGTGACACTGGGTGCTGGGTGTCCTAGAGCTGCCTTGAGGTGCCCACAGGGTGTGATAAACCCTTGTGCACCCTGCAAACTGCTTGTCTTCTGATCACTTGGCTGGGTTTCTTGGTGCCTGTGGAGATTTAGTCAGGCAGTGGAGATGACTAGAAGAGGCAGCTGTGGTGTCACTGCCAACTCCTTAGCCTGCCATAAACATGTCGCCCGCTCCATGCAGAAGTGGAAAGAGGAATTTTACTGCTCTCTTCCCTGTAATTCCAGCAAATATTGCAGGCTTATGAGTGGAGTTCAGGTGTAGGTGATGCCTTAAGATTGAGCTTTTATATTTTTCAGACCCTGCACTGCTTTAGTGTGTAACTCCCAAACTCCACATGGGCTGTGAGCTCCTGTTCTCCCATCCTGCTCAGACACAACAAATCCTCTCCAGGCCTCGACTCAAGGACACCTCGTTGTCCCAGGCCCCAAAATATGGAAATGAAACCTCTAAAAGGGGAGACAGACTTGGGATAAATTACATCATCACCTGAAATTGTAATTGGAGAATTAACCCTGATATGGAAATTGATCAAAACTTATAAAAGTGTAAAAAACTCATGACCCGGGGTCCGTCTTGGGTGTAGCCTCTCCCGGAGAGGGCTTTGACTGCCCGAGGTGTCCCTATTGAAGGCCCTTCAATAAATGCCCATTTTATTCGCTTAATTGTGTCTGGCCTCTGTTCTAGGGAGCCACTACTTAGGCATCATAGGTGTTTACATGACAGCTGGTAGGTCAGTAAGAATCCAAGCATAAACTCTTGCATACCTATATTTTAAAAGAATTGTACTTTAATATAGCTATATTTCTGCCTGTTAATGAGTTAAAGAGGTGTGCAGAGGAGTCTGAAGAGCCCAAGAGTGTAAACAAGGTAGGCAAGAGGAATACACAATGGAGAGCAGGTGGATGGCAGAAGGAAGTGGGAGCACTCTTTGTTCATCTTTAGGCACAGAAATGGTAATTTAAAGTCTAACCTGGACTTAAAGTGTGGCATGAATGCACCTGAGCTGAGTAAGTTCTGCACCTGTGTCTTTCTGATAATTTAGGCTCTTAGTCTGTGTTGGCTTCAGTAACATTTGATGAAGTGTGACCACAAAGTATTATAAAGCTGGGGAAAGTAATTTCAGAAACACAGCTGGAAATAATAATTCTGTCTACTTTGTTATTCAATTAATAATCTAATAAGCTTCCCAGTCAAAAATGGATTGAAACACTTGTTTTTCTGTATCATAATTTATGCTCTGAGGGAAGGTATGAATCGTTAAAGGCAAACAATGCTGTTTTGTTTGCTGTAATTGCATGAGGAGCAGTGTGATATGTCTGATTCCCCAAGCCAAGAGGTAGCAAGTTGCTGTTTGGTACCTTGTGGCAGCAGAAGAGAAAACCTGCAATTAGCCAGATGATGTCCCCTGTGTGTGACAGTGAAATGCAGGGTACGTGTGTTGCACCTTGCTGCTACAGAAAGGGAAAGGATCCCTTTGCCAACTCCTAGAAAAGCGCAGACATAGGGGACTGCTGTGATGTTTTGGCATTGTTCATGGGCTTCAGAGAAAAGCATTATTTAGATAGGAGACAAACGATTCCTTGGGATATAAACTTTTATTCCAAACTGCGGAAAAAGTACAAAGCTGTACAAGCAGTTTAATCCCGTGATTGAACAGAGTTTGTGCAGGTATGTGTGAGCAAAGCAGAAATAAAAACTATGTAACTATCGTAGCTAACTGAGTGCTGACCACCTACAATTAATTGGAAGGTATTTCCAGGAATGCTGTAATAATGCATTGTGCTTTTGAAAACTGGAAGTGAGAAGGTAGCTATAGAAGGAGTTAATGCCTGTGAATTTGCCAGGAATCAAGTTGGTTAGGAAACACATTTGAGAGGATTAACATTGTTGCAGAAATTAATGTTTGAAGAGATTGACCAGGAGGGTGCTGAGCTGAAGAATTTGAAACACAATTGAGTCCTATTGGTGGGTGTCAAGCTTGCTCAGAGCCCTGGATCCATGAGGTGGAAAACGCAGAGATGAGCAGGTGCTGCAGGATCACACTTGGAAAGTGTATCCAAGACAAAAAAAGAGGAAATTAACCTGTGTCCATCCTGACTATAAGGTAGGGCTCTGACTTGCCCTGGTTTTGCTTACTGCAGCAGGGAACTGTTGCGCATAACTTTATTTAATGGAGTCTTTGCAGGAGTCCTTAGAATGAGATCTATTTAACTCACTGTGCAAACCCTCAGGTGTGTCCAGGCTTTTACAGGCAACTATATCCAAGTCCCTGGAATGTATTGCTCCTTCTTTGAACACAAGTTTGGAATATATGTAAAATGTTAAGAAAGCAGGTGGCTTAGCACTATGAGACACTCTAATCCTCAAGTTGAGATAGAGATAAGTAAAAGTAGGCGGACAAATAAAGAGAAATATTTTTGAAAATCTTGGAAGGGGAAGTAGAATGGAGTCTGTTTTGTTTCCATTTAGAAATTGAGTTGGTCTGGTGGTTTTGGTTTTATTTTGTTTTCCTCTAATTTTAATGCCAAGAGGTTAATGTCTCTATTCTAATCAAGTTACTTCATTTAGAATAAAGTCTATTGGCTTCTAGGCTTTGCTGGAATCCAGTTTGCAATTATGTAAGGAACATGCTAAAATACCAAATCTCTTAGAGGGAATCTAATGTTTTTTGCAAACATAGGACAAAAATGTTTGTTCTTTTCTCTCATCTATTTCAACACTATAACGGGATGACTGACAGACTCAGAAACAGACATCAGTATCAATCAAAAAAGGCAACATGAAGGAGCCTGAGAAGCCACGTGCAGAGGACAAATTCTGCTGCATTTCCAAACTGAAGGTACAGCAATATTTTAGGATTTTTTAGGAACACACAACTGTAATCACTTGCATTTACTGTGTCTTGGCAGAAGTTACAGCCCAGACTAAACGAACGGATAAGCTGTTCTTTTCTGCCCTTCATGCCCTAACCAAGGTCAAACAAGTTTGTAAACACCTGTGCTGGTTTTTGCTCTCCCTGAACTTTACACTCCAGGATGTGCTGGAGGTATTGGTTGATTGCTGATTTGAAGCTCCATCACCGACTTTGTGTAATCCCCCAGCCTAATACATTTACCCTTCCTTCCTAAAGCAGTGAAATGAGCCTTTCTGACTGGGATGTGGAAGTAAAAATTGGCTGTTGATGCTGAATAGTAATTCAAGTTGCCAAGAAATGCTAGACCTTGTAAAATAGTTTCTTTTTCATAGTAATTATAAACCAAATACATTTCTTTTGCTTTTTAGCTTTTGCAGCAGATGTATTTAAAATAATATTGATTTCATTTCATAAATGCTGTTTATAAAGAAGCCTGAAGTTAAAAGGATTTGAATGCTACTGCACTCATTACTTTTCACTTTTTAACTGTCAGTTGCTGCTAGTTGTCTTGTAAAAAGGACATGTTATTTACTCCTTCTGGTTGAAATGACTTCTTCTGGGCTCTTGACCTCTGCTGAGATGGGAGAGCAGATCCTGGACCAAGTCATTCAGCCAAAGGAAACGATCTTATTTCTGCAAGTAATTTGTCATTCAGATGAACAGAGGGTGGGAAGGTCCTGCAGATGGCAACCTTGCAGCAGGCACACGGCTGCCCTGGCTGGGTAAATGGGACTTGGGGATTCTGAAGCTAGTCTTGGTCAATTAGAGAAGGTGAAGAACAAAGTATTTTTTTTTTTTNNNNGAACAAAGTTTTTTTTTTTTTTTGTGGGTTTTGTTTGTTTGTTTGTTTAGTGAAGCCATAATTCTAGAAAAGACTAAGTGATGGGATTTACACACAGATCAGTGGAACAGAACCTCTCACTTTTTAAAGTGGAAATACACTTTCAGTGGAGGAAATAACCATGGAATATTCATAAATACGTAATTTTGAATTCCTTATGTATTCTTCTCTTCCCTTCCTAGGTATTTCTGCTGGCACTGTCACTTGCATTCCTTGGGAAAACCATGTCTGGTGCTTACATGAACAGCATGTACACACAGATAGAGAAGCAGTTTAACATCCCAGCTTCTTTAGTGGGCATCATTAATGGAAGCTTTGAAATTGGTAATATCCCCTTTTGATATTTCTGATTCTTTGAAAATGTAGTATGTGGTCTGAGCATGTATTAGTGACTCTCATTTGCTCTCAGTTACTGTATGTGACAATAGCGGCCAACTCAGTCATTCCATTTGAGCTGATACAGAACCATTTCATGTCTTGGAAACTAATAGGACCCCTTAAATGAAGAAGTTTAGGTTTAAAAACTGGTTCAGCTAATTTCTGTACTATCATAAGATGTGACAGAGCAACTACCAAAACATAACAAGTTTATGAGCTTTTCATTGAATCTTTCTGAAGAAAAAAAAGGACCAACTATGTAAACTTTGTTAGAATTTAAGGTTACATTTAGCATTTTACAGTTCCTTTAATTAAAGTTGGTTGGAGTAGATTGTGAATCCTTACCTAAACTCAATAATATTTCAAGCTTTTGTACCTGTACAGCTGTACCTGCAAGGGAAGTTTCCAGTTCTACTTTTAGTGCCCCTTACCTTGCCTGTCAGTAAGTTTTATTGCCCAGTGATAAATTTAAATGTACACCTTTAAGTGTCATTCAAGCCACTGGTTCAATAGAGTCTGTTTAGAAATTATACATGAAAAAGGCATTATCTTCTTTCAGAGCATGACGCTCATCACTCAGAGATGTGATTTTGTTCTTCTGACAAAAAGATCACAAAATTAGTAGGTGTACAATTAGTAAATTGCTATTTTTATAGGGCCTGATTCATAACATGAAGCTTGATTCTTTTCTTAGTTGCATAGCAATAAATGGAGAAAATCAACTGATCCTGAAGTGAAAGTGGAGCAGAGGGAAATGAAGAGTTTTAGCACATTTTTGTTTTTAAATGGTACTAGATATAAAAACCTGTATTTTTTTATTCTTAAACAATCACTGAAATTACTATTAAATTATTATTCCATTTTTTGTATGATTGTCATCCTCTGTGTATTACTTTCACTACAAAAACACCAGGAGGTACACTTCTGTATTTCCCTACACATTACAAAATAAAGCATCCTAGGGGAATAACTTCCTGAAACAGCTATTATTCTGCAGTCCCTGGGCCTGATCGCTATGCAAAGTAGTGGGAAATTTCTTTTCTATAAAGGTGCACTCAAAAATCTCTCTCACTGTGATCTCTCTTCCGTTCTGCTTTTTATTCTCATATTCTTTTTATGTGATGTAACTCCTCTAAAAAAAGATCACACATAGCAGGGAACTACTGCACCAAGTAGGCAGTTCCCTGTCTAGTGACAGTTTTTACAAGACGAGAAAAGAAGCAGAAGTTGAGCTCACAAGATCTGCTCAAATTTGTGTTGCACTTTCAAAGATCATGGGATGCCTCGATTTGTAAATTGTGACCCAGGTTCTCTTTGCAGGTAACTTGCTGCTGATAGCATTTGTGAGTTATTTCGGAGCAAAGCTTCACAGACCCAGAATAATTGCTTTGGGCTGCACAATTCTGTCATTTGGATGCCTTTTGATATCACTTCCTCATTTTCTCTTTGGAAGGTGAGTGTTTTGCTTAGCTCCCAGCAGCTTCTGTGATCCTTACTTGCATTAATGCACACATCCTTCCACTGAATGTGCTGCTTATTGAGAGAGGCATTGCTGAGCATGGATTTAATGTGATCGGTGCAGAGCAGTTCCTTTTGTTTTGCTTTTGAGATGGCTTCAAAAGTCAGTCATCACTTGCTGAGGAGAGTCACCCCTCTGGTGGGCACCTCCCCTTGCCTTTGCCTTCATCCTTTTGCTACCCCTTGTGTGGGCTCTCCCAAGAAACACTGGGCTGTCATGCTGTCACTTTATCTGCTCGGATGGGCAAGAGAAGGTGATTTTTAAAGATCTCTTGGTCTGGAACCTGGGTGACAGATCATACCTGGTCATTGTGTTGGCAAGGCCTGTACTGACCATAATGATTCTTCAACTACTTTTAAATGATTTTTGCTCGGCTTAAAAAAATAATAATGTAAGCTTGTGTAGGATTTAATCAGTGAGGTATTTTTTGATCCTTCAGTCTTGTGTCCAGTGTGGAATGGCTCTGACAGCCTTTGGCAGCTCCTCTGTCCAGTTCACTTTTGCCATGGATTCCCTTCTTCCTACAGCTAAACACTCCTCTTATAGGTAGCTCCATTACTACAGTACAGACACATGGGATGTTTCTCATGAAGATCTTCTTGACCTTTTCATGCTTTCCTTTGATTCTAACAGGTATCGTATTGAAAGCAGCATTTCACAACGGGAAAATTTTTCAGTGATGCCTCTATGCCTTGTTAATCAAAACTTGTCCTCTTTGCCTACAGAGGAACCATCAACAGGTATGACTTTTCCCATGTCTATTAATACTTTTTTCTGTGTCTATAGTGCCTAAGTAAATAGGTTTTTATTTTTATTAGCAATCACTTCAGGGTTCTGCTTTTGATCAGTACTTTTTGAAGGCCTAGAAACTACAGGTCAGGAAATTTCCTGGCCTTTGTGTTTCTTTGGCCTGTGACTCCAGAGCTCAAACATTCCTTTCATGCAGTTTTCACAGTATCCAAGCAGTTCAATTAACATCATTGGCAGTTCTCTTTGGGATAGTATAACACCAGGTTGTTCTCACAAATGTTCCTCTTTTTGACTTGAAATCCTATGATACCATGAGGAGGTGGGAAGCACAGTTCAACAGTGGGTAAGAGGCACAAGGATGCTTTTTTTGTTGTACCAC
>VYZT01037120.1:0-25000 GCA_013400735.1 Pomatostomus ruficeps
GCGTGCCTGGCACTTAGCCAGGGCTAAACCACAACACACTGTATGGTACAAAAAAAAGCACCAACCATGAATATAGGGATCATACACCATCGAGCTAAAGTTAAAAGAATTTTCCAACATCTTCCCCCACTGCTGAACAGACCTCTTCTTAAAAAATATTAGTTTGCTCAGTAACACCATTAGGCAGAGATTCTGTAGCTTGAGCATAGACTCACTACTGACCTTAAAAATTCTTGCAAGCAACTAGATTTTTACCTTCGACAGGCTATTGATAAATACTTTCACATAAGGTTTTGTGGACTGTAATAAGGCTATATGTCCTGCAGTAATTTCCTCCAGATCCCATGCATCTAATTGCAACTCTGAATAAATTTCAGAACAGGGTTGTGTAGGTATTAGTCTTCATATTCCTGTCACACGTGTGGGTCCATGTCAGATAGGTGAGCCACTGGGCTTGGCATCATATGAGTCAAGGGAAAAGAAAACAAATCTTACGAAAGGAAACTCATTCAGTGGCCCGTCCTGCTTAATATATTATGCAGGAAAGTCATAGTGGTCCAAATGCACAAATGACAAAAAAGTTGTCATGGTTTTCATCCTGGCTAAGTGCCAGGCACCCATGGCAGCCGCTCACTTGTTTCCTCCCCTGCCACAGCTGGGCAGAGGAGGGAAGGAGAGGGAAAAAAAAAAGAAAAAACAAACCGAGGGAATTAACTCAGAGGTCTATGAGTTGAGATAAGGAACTGGGAGAAAATGCTCCAAGGACAAACCAGGCTCAGTTTAAAGTTGCAAAGTGAAATTTATTACTACTTGAGTTAGAAGGAGGATATGAGAAATAAACTAAACTTTTAAAAGACACCCTTCTTTCCACTCGCTACCTCTCTTTCCCTCCCACCAACAGTGCAAGGGGGGCAGGGTGTGGGG
This sequence comes from Pomatostomus ruficeps, assembly GCA_013400735.1. Lineage (NCBI taxonomy): Eukaryota > Metazoa > Chordata > Aves > Passeriformes > Timaliidae > Pomatostomus > Pomatostomus ruficeps. Next base: position 925 of record VYZT01037120.1, read on the forward strand.
TTTCAGGTCAGTCTATTTCCAAGATCTTCTACCCCTGCTTAGGGAGAGGAGTTTTTTCCTCTGCTTTTGCCGTGGGGTCCCTCCCACGAAAGACAGTTCTCTATGAACCTCTGTGGCGTGGTTTTTCTTGTCCATGGGATGCAGTCCTCCAAGGACAAACTGCTCCAGCATGGAAGCAGGGGGCNCCCACGGGCTGCAGGTGGCTCTGCATCCCTCATGGACCCCATGGACTGCAGGGGGGACACCCCACTTCACCATGCGCTCACCACGGCCTGCAGAGAAATCTCAGCTCCAGAGCCCGGGGCACTTCTTCTCTCTCCTTCTCCACTGACCTTGGTGTCTCCATGTTGTTTTCCCTCACATGTTCTCACATCCTCCTCCTTCTCTAACTAAAGGCAGCTGTGTGCACACTTTGTTTTGATTTTTCCTTAAATATGTCATCACAGAGGCGTAACTAACCTTTCTAATTGGCCCAAACATGGCCAGTGGCGTGTCCATCATCTTCAGAGCCATCAGAGATTGGCTCTGCTGGAAATGCTAAAAAATTCCAAAAACTTCTCACAGGAGCCATCTTTATGGCCCCCTCCTCTCTACTAAAACCACAACATTAGTAAAGACAGGTTTTAAGTCAAATTCCACATTCCATCTTCATGAATTCTCCCGCCCTGACACCCCCCAAAATACTTAGACACAAAGAAAGTATGGTAGGAGAAAACTCCTTCAGCAATCCTCTAGGAAGACAAAATTCAAATGAGAAGTGGGAGACTTAGTTTAGATGAGCACAGATTCCCACCTAGTGACACCAGTCACAAATGTCACCCCCTAGATAGGTGAAAACCTCAGGTGTCCAAGCAGGTACAGCAAGCATCAAAAGCCCAAACTTTACTTGCTCCCGGGGCTGAGCTGTGGGGGACACCTATTCATTACAGAATTGTTTTGATTTCCTCTTTCCTTTTCCCACTCCTCTGTAAGGGTACTTTGCTCATTCAGGCCAGATCTGATCGCAGTTTCTCCTATTCTCCATCCTCTTTTGGCTTCTGGGCATCTTTAATATGCACAACAAAGTGTCAGTTTCATTACCAGCAATCTGTATTCAAGAATATAAAATTTGTGTAAATTCCACAGCATTGCACAATGTTTCCATTTAACCTGAATGAAATTCAAGTGCAAATGAGGTGTTAGTCATTCATGAATAGAACCCGTAATGTTAGACATGTTTTTTTAAGGTGAATTTAGTACCAAGCAAAAGGTGCCAAATTGACAACACTGAAAACTGCAGTCCTCTATGGATTCTTGTGAAAGGGATGATGAGGGAAGGCAAGCCACACTACTGCATATAAGTGCTGACAACTTGCACTAGGGATGGAAAGATAATTCAAACATAATGTCCCTTTAAGGCTTCACTCTCTGTAGAGGGAGTATTAGTCCCTACACAAATCTAGTGGGTTTTGTGACACAAAAATTTCAGGGTATGGAAGACTGAGAAATACAGACCTCCAAATCGTTTCACTTAAGGCACTCTGTAATGAGATCTAATCAAATTTGAACACCTAGGGGTAAATTCCCCTTCCCCATAGATGGTTTTTTGTTATACTCCCAGGATGGTCTCCAATTTGTTATTGTTAAACAAGTGATGTCATCCCTAGCTAACTAAAATGACTGTAAGTGATAGAAATAAGTATCAGAGAGAAGGTTGAAACAGTACTTTCATCTTGAAAATACCCAAGACTTTTCTTTTAAAACAAATACATAATCCTGCAATGTAAATGCCAGATGACACCCAGTAAATGCATAGGTACTGACTGACCACAGAAAGATCTTTCACTCAATAAATAATTGAATATGGCAAATCCCATCCTGCAGTTTCTCACTTGTAAAGCGTAGGCTGTAGCTACCTTAGTTCAAAGTGATTTGACATCTAGGAAGAAGGGGTTGTAGACAAGAGCAACAGATTTCCTTTAAATATCTTCCATACTACCTACATCCAGGCAAAACACAGTTCTGCATTTAAAAAACATAGGGTATTGAGGACAATGACTGAGTGCCAAGAACTACAGGGAGGACCCTACAAGGCTGCATGCCTGGTTAATGTCATGATAGATGATTTTCCCTACAAATAAAGAAAGGCTACACATACTGAGAAAACTCTAAACTTCAAATATGTGTAAATAGCTTCTGAACTGACAATTGTGATTCAACCGTAAGAATATACTATAGATCCAAGAAAGAATTAGGTCAGTGCTCATTATCAGCCAACGCAGCAAATAGACTGTTAAGAATTTTTAGGAAGGAATAGAAATAAAACAGAAGTAAACACTGCCTTTGAATAAATCTATGACTCACCTGCATATTTAATATTTCTGCAGTTCTGGTCTCTTTTCAGGAGGATATCATTAAATCAAAAAAGGCCAGTAAGGATAATGTACATCAGTGCAAAGGACTGGGTATGCAAGAACACCTCAGCTTGAAAAAGCAAACTAGGAGAAATGCACAAGTCTGTCCATGAGCAGTCAGGAAAGAGTGAAAGGGCATTGATTCCCACAGCATCAGTTGTTCAGCGATTCTCAGAAATGTAGGCAGCAACAAACAAAATCCAGTTCGACAAGAAAAGTTTGAGTATGAGTGAGGAAACCTGTGAAACTCACAGCAGGAGCTGCCAGGGATGTGCAGAGGTCACAAGGGAGGACTGGGAAAGTGCACAGAGAAGAATTCTGTGGAGTTTACCGCAAGAAACATCCAGCTTGGGAAATGCCCTGAGCTGAAAACTGTTGGAAGCAGAGGAGTAGAAGAGGTAGTGACATACTGCCTTTGTCTGACTGGACATCCACTGCCAGAAGCAGGACACCAGACTAGATGAACCTTAACCCGGCCCAGTAGGACCATTCCTATGTTCCTGTGTTGCTGGCTTTACCTCACAGCATGTAGCTATAGATTTCCAATAGCTGAATGCAGATAACATACAGCTATAAACCAGGTCACTTTGCTGGCACTGACTGTGATATCCATCCACTCAGCCCTGTGATGCTTCTTAAGAGAGCCTTGACACGTACCCAGGCTGAGTGTCCCACAGAAACACAAGCACATGAATGTGTGTGTGGGTGTGTGTATCAGGGTGAGTACAGGAGGGTAACCCACAACTTCACCCCCATGCAGCTGGTCACAAGTAATCTGACTCATTCCCATTTATTCTTGTTGTGGATTAGCATGAACAGAGGCAGGAAAAGGTTTCAGTACAGGCTGGAACATGGCCAAGCAAGAACAGGAGACTGTGAAGAACAGAAAGCCTTCAGCAGCCCAGGGTGGCATCAATGAAAGCCACAGAACCTCTGGTACAGTCATCTCCAGAGTGTGAATTTACCATCAAAACAGCTTGCCAAAAAAGCAGCACTGCTGGCTCTTAGCATACACACAGAGGGACAGTACTCCAAGCATCACTTCTAAAGTACACAAACAACTTCTACCTATAAAACCAATAGTCTCAAGCTTCCCTTACCTAATCAAACCATGCACTGCAAGAATGTCCTGTTACTCAAAGGATTACTTTTTGTAAGATATACATTTTTAAAAATAAAACTCTCCTTTAAACATTGACATTTTTCCCTGGTTTGTTTTCTTCTTCCGAAACATTCTCTCCTTTGGATAACTCTAAGGGCTGTTGAGTGACAGATAGAACAATTGTCATTTTAAAATTACCATACTTTGACACACATGTTCACAGCTGCTGTGGAATGCCTCATGAATTTGCACATCATCTTTGCATGTGGGCTATGATTCTCCACAAGGATAAAGATGGTGAAAAACTGCCCAAGACTCCCTGGGACGATTCCTGCTCCTATGGACTGCGGAATGAGATAGAGAAGAATTATCACTGCCCTCTGAAGTGGCCAAAATCTTATCTTTTATACAGGGATAAACAAACCCCTGTAACTGCAATAGAATGACACTGCTGGTAACTGTCACAGCTGTCTCAAGGTAAGCACTGCAAGACTGCACCCCACATTTGTATTGTTTCTGATTCTTACTATTTTTTTCCAGAGGTAGTTCAGTAAAACTGAACTTCATAGAAATCTTAAGTCATATGCATGTTAAAATACAGTAAGTTATATCCATGGTAAAATGTTATTTGAAAACACATTTGATCAACTTACTGTATTTCAGTTCTACGGGTTTGAGAACATGACTGAATCATTATGTGCAGCATAACTAAGCATTAAAATCTGGTTGGCCAAAAATTGTGAACCTCCAAATTTGCTTTGAAACCATGTGATTTCGAAGCATTGAGGTTATTTTGTCATTTCTACCTGTTGTGCATAACCTGAGAGGGAGTAAATACAGGTGCCTGGTCTGCCCAGCCACTGGGGTTTGTCACCTCTGCAGCATCAGCTAATTCCTTCTGGGACTGAAGGCCTGATAGTGTTGCCGAAAATTTTAACCACAATAAAAGCTATGTGTCAGAGTAGCTTTTAAAAGGTTCTAAATAAACATTTATACTTCCCAAAAATCAGGGGAAACCAGATCCATAGGTAGCCTTTGTTACTATGGTATGTCTTTTCTCAGTTTAAAAAGGACAGGACTTTGTTTACACTTATTATTTCAAAACCTTGTCACCCATAACTCACTTCACATTCTCATACACTACAAGTTTTCCATATCCAGCACAGACTCTCTCTGGAGCCTTTGCTAATGTTTTGAATTCATTTTTAAATTAGTTCCTGCCTGCCTCTCTTTTAAATTTTAGGTGAGGAAGGAGAGTTGATTCTGCCTAGTACTAAAGGCAAGAATAAAAAACTTTGTGTGACCATTTGGAACTCTCACCCAATTATCATAATCATACTTTCTAATTTTTTTTAATAAAACTAAAAATCCATATCTAAACAAAAGCTTTATTCCTCTATCAGAAATGAAACTTTATTCATAGTTATTAACCATTATAGCAGACATACCTCTTATATAAATATCTGTAAAGTAATGAGTCTTTCCTGGAATAAGATGCATATTAATTAGATCCTACAGCACTTGAGAGACTTTGGTTCAATTCCCACCAGTAAGGTCAGGAAATGCATCCACAGTAGTTAGCAGCTAGTTTCAAAATCTCAGTGCACCGAGCACGATGGGGTCATTCAGTGGAGCAGATACCCCAAGGGAAGGGTAAAACAAGAGCCAGGGATTATTTCACAGCACTGAACTGGTACACTGCAGGAGTGATGGACTTTCCTTTCAGAACAGAAAAGCTTAGCAGCATACTGTCCTTGTGGCCCACTCTCATTATGAAGAATGTAGCATGTGAAGCAATTAATTGGATGATATGGGCTGGAAAAATCTGAGGAAATTGTGTGCGCATGTGTGTACATGTGGTGGGAGACACTCATAGAGGAGGACAACACTAACCCGGCACAGTCGGACACAGGATGAGGCAAACCCCAGTACTGGGGTAGAACAGGCGCCTGCATTTACTCCCACTACCTGTTCACTGGGCAGATGTGGCAAAACAACCTCACACCCCTGGAAGTGTTCAAAAGGCATGTGGATGTGTCACTTGAGGATGTGGTTTAGCAGTGAACATGGTGGTGGCTGGGCTAATGGTCAGCATTGATGATCTGGGAGGTTTTTTCCAATCTTAATGATTCTACGATCTCCATAAGACATTGAAGCTCCAGTGCTGACCAGAGTAAAATAATGCAAAAAGCCTTCTACCCACTTGAATGTTAAATTCAAAGGATGATTCACTATTATGGGAAGATGCATTAAGTATCTCATCTTCACCCATGGGCTACTACTGAACCAGGCTCTAAACACTAGAAGACTTTGTCCAGAATATGGATTTTCCATGGGAACAAGATTCTTTGAACACCTCCATGCTATCAAGAGAGGCTTTTTGGGGTTTTTTTAATAGATAGTTCTGTTATTAGTTGTGACAAAGCAAACAGATAGGAATATGCTCTGTAATCTTTGAATTTTGCTCTATTTCCACTTTGAATTACAGCATATACATGGAGCAGAGGTATTTTTATATTAGATTTTAGGAAGTTTTAAGAATCAATAACTTTTTTTTAATGGAAGACAAAATTCTCCTGAGGAACTCATGGATGCAAAGACTGGAGAGAAAAATGGCTTATCAGCCTAAAGGTAAAATTATTATTTATGTCAATAGGAAAAATTCTCTGGTAACTTTTCCCTATGTAAGTAATTGTCATAGAAAAAAATCCCAAGTGAATGAGCAGTCTCAATGTTTAATAGTACAAAACATATGCTAGAAATGACAGAACTGGGGAGAGATCTTTTCTCATGGGAAAGCTACTCCGTTACACACCTTACAGAGGTGCTACACTTTCCTCCGAAGCATCTGGTGCTGGCTGCATTTGGAGACAAGATACCAGGCTACCATGACTTTTGGTCTGCTCTGGCATGGCAGTTCCTCTGCTCTTAGATTGCAGGGTACACTAGCATATTATTTGAATGAATTCAGTGTTGCATATCTACACAAATCATTTATAGGTAAATGGTTTATCCAAGATTTTAGAAAAAAATAACATCTGATCTTGCAGGCAGTAGACAAGTAGTGTTTTTTTTCAATTGTAATCGCAATCATGCAGATTATATTTTCCAGGACAACAGTGGCTGTTTCACCATGTGTGTATGGCACATACATATGGTGTATTACACTGGCTCTTTCAGTACCCCTACTGAGCCTGGAAAGAGGAATCCACACTTCAAGTGGGGAAGTACATAACTAACACACAGCACCTTTCTCTTCATAAGCATCTTAAATTTCTTGCTGCTGCAGTCCTACATGTCTCTGAGTGTGAGGGGTGTAGGGATCCAGGAAGTTTTCTCCTCGGTCCTACCAGTGAGGGTAATCAGCTTGAAGTGGAGTGTAGGGATCCTGTGGGTCAACAGCTGATTACACAGCTGGCACTGACCAGGGGGCTCTGGCTTCTACAACCATGTGATCCTCTTGAAGGACTAAGGATTTCTAGGAGTAGATGGGATCCACTCAGTCAAATGAGGCAAAAGTATCTCTACCAACAGGCAAAAGTTCATGGGACTTGATGGGGTGCACCCACAAGTTCTGAAGTACCTGTCCTGAGAGTAGCAAGCCCACTTGTTATTCTCTTTGAAAGGTCACTGAGAGTTCCTGAGGACTTGAAGAAAGCGTCACTCCTATTTTTAAGACAGAAGAAGGAGAATCCAGTGAACAACAGGGTAGCCTCAACTTGATCCAAGTAAAGGTGAGGGAACAAATAGTCCCAGAAACAAGGTGAATATAAGGAAAAAATCATCCATTGCAGCAAAGAAGGCCACCAGCACCACAGGCTACATTAGGAACATTGCCAGCAAGCTGAGCAAGGTGATCCTTCACCCCTACTCACAACTGGTGAGAAATAGTTGGGGTTGTTAGGTCCAGTCCTGGCCTTCCCAGTAAAAGAAAGATATGGATTTAGTGATTTAGTGAAGTGTTCAGCCTGGAAGTTTTATCAGTCTGTATAAATACCTGGCTTGTGGGAGTAACAGAGAATATGGAATCAAACTCTTTTCAGTGGTATTTCATGGAAGGACAAGAAAAAAAGGACACCAACTGAAATACAGGAAATTCCATCTAAATTAAGAAAACACAGGTTGGCCAAACCCTGAGATGATCTCAGTTGGTCAGAGCTAATTACACCAAGGTTGTAGGTCTGGCCCCCATATGGGGCATTCACTTAAGAGTTGGATGATCCTTCTGGATCAGCCCATTCTGTGATTCAGTGAAATCCTGATATTAGCAATGGAGGTTGAACTGTTTGGGAGGTTGCCCACAGAGTCTGTGGAACCATCATCTTTGGAAATACTCAAAACACAACCGGGTACAACTCCTGGCAACCTTCTCTAGGCGACCCTGCTCGAGCAGAAGGGCAGACTAAGCGGTCTCCAGAGATCTACCAACCTCAGCCATTCTGGGATACTGTGAACTACAGTCCACCTGAAAGATTCCTGCCGAGCAGTCACCCATTGCACAAAGATTTCTCTTCCTTCAGAATATAAGCTATTTACAGCACAGAAGCGCAGAACCTTTTCCATACCTTTACTTCTGTCACAGACATGCCATGTTATTTTAAGGGTGATCTCCTTTACCTGATGTCTTGGTTTCAAAGACAGGTATTTGCTAAAGAAGGCAGAAGCCTCCTTTAGAATAGGAAAATGTAACCCCCTTCCCTCCGAATCGGTAAAAGTTTGAAATCAAGGGGCTTTCAGGCAATGGTATGAGAAAAGAGGAATAACAGTCCTTTACTAATATATTCATATATATATATATATGATGGGGCAGACAAAACAACAACAATGGTAACCACAACAAATAAGAACAGACAAACCCACGGACAGTCTCTTCCCGCTTTGTTGGCAATTCCCCTTTGGTGCAGTCACAGTCGCAGCCGGCAGGGACACTGGTGCTCCTGGTGTGCAGGGAGGATGCGATGACTCCCCCTGAGAGGGGAAAGAGGGGCTCGGGAATCCTGAGTTTCGTTCCCTAAAGACACTGGAGCGGATGGTGGAGAGAGTTGATAGAAGCACGCAGCTGAAACAGAAGCCCATGGTGGAGGAAGATTCTTCCTGGAGTTCCAGCAGCCTCTCTCCCTCTCCTCTGGATGTCCAGAAGCTAAGTTCTCTCCAGCTGTGCTTAGCCCCTTTTAACTAGTCCCGTTATCCCAGTATCTCTGCCCCCCTCTGATGGGGAATCTCAGATACCAGGGAATCTTAGATAAGGGCTAGCTAGCCGCACCCATCTCAGAACCAACTCTTTGTCTTTCTTAATCATCCACCCATTATCTCCTCCCAGCAATGAATCATCCACTGTTATCACCCCCCAGCAACAAGAATGGGAAAAAATTCCTAAGACAGAGAGACAAACAAAAAAAAAGGAAAAGTATCCCAAATCCCGACACCTGAGCACACTTTCCCTGCTACAGAGTCAAAGAGGAAAGTCACCCCAGCTTGCGCTTATGCACAAGAATATAAGAGCTCTTGATTACAGTGAGTCTCAGGCTGTGAATCACAAGGAAGATTTTCAGTGTCCAGCAGTTAAATGTATTAGATGTGACATTTCTGAAGTTCTATTTTTATATATGTAACAGAAAAACAAATAAAGCAAAACACTTTTTATAACTGCTCTTTATGGTAGTATTTGTGCAACTACAGCTTTGATGATACCACTACATGCTGCAGCATATTCTTACAGCTGCAGTTTTATAAGATATACATATTAAGTTTTCAGAAGTTAACTTCTTTATCAGGAATTTTTACTCCTAATGAGAAAATAATCTACAAGCGCCACTCTTACATCTCCCATAACCTCCTTGCTGTTAAAAGGTTTGTTTAAAATTTACTTCACAGAACAAAACACAATTCATATCTGGTTATTGTCCTAATGAAATCTATTTCTCCTCCTTACAGAGCTCTTCACGGAGATGTTAAAATTTAACTCACTTGAGTTATAAATACTGTGTGAATTAATAGTCAGCATTGTTTGGAAGGTTTTTTAATTGGCCTACAGGGAGGCCTTCTGTATATATTAAACAGATCATGTGTCTGACTTGCAACTAAACCACCTTTACATTTCCTTTGCACACATTAAACTCAAAACTGTTTTATGTTTTCTTAGAAGTATTTAGGTTTATTGTTCACATTAGGAAATGACCATTATGTTAATCAACGTAAACCAAGGTGAGTGATTGGTCTTTAGTGATGTCATACTAGAGTCATAGTGCCCCACAAATAAATAGGTTTGGCTGTTCTTATTTTTATTTATAAATTCTGTTTCATAACAGCAGTAAGATGCTCCAGGCCATGCACTTCTTGGAGATTATTGCACTTGTCAGGTGTTTAAAATCACTCAGTCCTCTGCCTGTGCCTTATAATACCACTGGAGGTATATAATCAGCCAGAAATACACTGCCTGGAGTGTCTTAATGCTTTATTATGACATATCTAACTTTCAAAATAAATTATTTATTTGGAAGCTTGGAAGTGTCATAACGATATCCAATCAGTTGCTGAGAAATAAATATGAAATCAGGAGAACACATCAGAATGAGAAAGAGGGTAGAAAAAAATGCCAGCTCATCAGTCATCCCAGGCCAAAACAATGTGTGTGTCCACCCATAGACACAGAGATGTGTGTGCACAACCAGTGGATTTCTATTTGTGCATAGACCTGTATCTGGTGAGAATCACACAAAATAAGCACTTATATGTCCCTGTTTGTTGATATAAACCGTGGAACAACTGCATCAAGTTAACATCATAAATTAAAAACATAAGTGGGCTAAACAGATGTTAATAACTAGACCTCTTATTAAATAAAAATTTAGAACATTCTGTACCTACTCCATAAAGTCATTCCATATTTAAGAACCAGCTTCTGTGTTTCATGGAAAGGAAACCTAGCTACATCAGTTGACATTACAAATTACATATCACATCATTATCATTACAATCACTAAACTACACACATTATTCAAAACTGAAGTTTAAAAGCAAAACAGAATAAAACAATGTCATTTTCTAAAAAAAACCAAACCAAAATCCAAATAAACTAACAAATAAACTGTTCAACAGCTAGAGAAATTCAATACTCTCAGGTTTAAATTTCTAAATTAAATTCCAATTTGTAAATTATTATGTGGAAATAAGGAACTCTACTTAGGCAATTGTGCTAAATAACAGTGCAAACCCTGCAGGGGACCAAATTATCTTTCAGTGAGGGAATATGAAAAGTTTTTTGGAAAAGGGCCAGTTTTAGGCAGGGGGTGTTTAAAGCCTTGGGAGTTACTGTAGCAATAGAAAAGATTAATAATTTGCACATGTGAGACTCCTGGCAAGCAGGACGCAGCTGTAAAGAATTAACCCCTCCTGAGAGACATAAAAACATGGAGCAGCTGAGAAGAAAAGGGTGAGGGGAGAATGCAAAAGTATGCAGAGTACAGATGTCCTAGAAGAGAAAAATATGTAAAGTAGGGTTGAACAATGTACTGAGGTTTTATTATTATTTGGGAGGGAAGGGGAATCTTCTTGGCAAATTGTGGGTATATGGGAAAAAAAGAAATACCAGCAGAAGACAAAGCTCATTCTGTTATTACTGCCCGCAAATGCAGCTAATCTGAATAAAAATCTGAAAGCTTCCAAGTCCTTATTGAAAGGACACTCTCAAAGTGATCTGGCCTAAAACTAGACCAAACCGGCTTTGTTTTGGTGTTCATGCATGCCTGCCTCTGCTCTGCGTGCTGACTCCATCATTCTTGTGTGCGGGCAGGGCGCTGAAATACAGAAGATGCTGAAGTGATTGGAGGGCAGGCGCTCACACACACAGGAATCGAGCAAGCAAAGCAGATCTGGGGGTGAAGCATTGTGTGATCGTGGGTCTGTAGCTGCAGAAACCCAGCTCCCAATATTTGTTCTTCCTGGCTGCCTACCAGAATAATTTCTATTGTGAGGGTCCAATTTTGCAGCTGCTCAGCATGGCAGAACCTCCCCCCTCCCCCAGCCAAATTCAATAGGGCGGTGCATGGGCAGCAGCATGGGTGCACTCGAGCTCAGATGATAACTCTTTCAGAGTCTGGTAGAAGGCCAAAGCAATCCAATTTTTAGGTTGTATTAGAAATCTGAGACTATTACCCTTCAAAAGGAGAAATTGGGCTTTAGAGAAGTGAAATATGCAATCCTTCTGCTGATTTCTGTTGCTAAGTATTTTTTATTTTCTCTTTGGAAAAACAAATTGGTCAAGAGGATGTTGGAAGTGATCATTAACAGAGAGAAACAATGGAGATGTTTATTCAGATTAAGTTGCAGAGAGCAGCATCCTTTTCTAGTAAATGAAAGAAATGGTCTTGAAAGTAATGTATCTTTAAATGTTACGTGGATCATCTAGCATCCAGATGATGGACTTCTTTTCTTTTTTTCCCTGTTTCATAAGGATATACATAAGTAGATTACTTAGGTTTATTGCATTTAGATTTAATAACAAGGCCCAAATTCTTACATGAGCTAAAGCAGATCTATTTTAAAAAGGGGAAACTAGAAAGAACTTTTAACATAGTAACTGTTTCAGCACAGTACTTTTTAAGTAAGTACATTCAAAGGGTTCTTTGGAGGCCTCAGGAGATATAGAAGCAATAGGTTCAAGAGATTAATATACCTCCTTGCTTTCCATACTTGTTCTCCAACAAATAGAGTGCATTACAGCTGCTCAAGATGGTCCTCAGATTCCAGGACTGTCCTCTCCCTCCTCTCCTCCCACAACTCCAGTCACAGTAGCTAGGCACCAGGGAAGGGTGAAGCACACAGCTACAGGTAGTGCTTTTGAAGTGGCGTAAAGCAGGCATGGAACTGCAGTGCGATGCATCCCTACATAGTAAATTTTAATCTGCTCCTGTAAATAATCTGGTTTTCCTCAAATGTTCTAGTTCACAGGGCTAACTGTCACTCACACCAATCAGGTGGGCACCAGCTCACACCAACACTTTTGTGCTGAAGCTACAATGAGGTCTGGCAGATTTCTTTTATGTATTGCATCTTACGTATGGTCTTTTATCTCCATATCTTTAGTAATGCATGTAAAACCTTGTCTTACTCCCTTGCCTTTCTGTGGCAGAAGCACATGTGACCTGCCTTGCTTCTTTTCATTTAAAAGTATGCTGCAGAGGTCCTAACTCCTCACATCACTTATTTCTTTCCTCCCTCCAGTAACTTCTCCTTCTCCAACACAGAAAGCCAAAAAAACTTGATGGGGTTGCCTTCACCTTTGTTAAGGCTCAGTTTTTCATAAGGCCACCTCCAACATACCAATCTCTTTAAGTGGCAACTTCTGTCATAGATCCCAGTATGGACTAAGTTATCAGGGCTGCTATAGATGAAACCTATGCAATGTGGATACAGAAAATTTCAAATTGGCTATTTTAAGTAGAGAAATATTTTTGTGACAGAATACACATACAGCTGAACTGTATACTCATTTTTGCATTGTCCCCACCCTTGCTACAAGACTATATTAGGCTCGAAACATGTGTCCACAAACTGTCCTAAATAACTCAAATGTTTAGACTCATTTACCTTAAACTCAGCAATCGCTCAGGACACTTCCATCAGCTTCTGTCTGCAGGATAAAAAAAATCACATATAGGCTTTGAAATTGAATAATTTGCTGAACTATGTAAGTCAATATCATTGTCCCACTGCCCCTATAAACTAAAACCAAGAATTATTCCACAAAAAAATAACTCAGACCTTGGTTTTACTGCACATCTATTTAAAATATGCTGATTGTTTTTATATCCTTTCAGTTGACTACAGATTTACCAATCAAAGCATACAGTGTATCCTCTAAAATCCACACACACAAACATACATACATGTCAGCAAAACTGACTGAGAGTCAGCCACTACTACAAGTAAAATCGGTGCTTTATTGTAAGCCCCTGATTATTCTTACTCTTAATTCACTCGGCTTCTACCAAATGATCTGAAGTTTCTCAGTCCTGATAACATTTTAGTCCTATATTTTATAAAGTATCAGCTGAAATAATTTACTTTCTAGGTAGACGTGTCTTTGAAGAAAATTTTCCAAATGATGTTTGAACATAAATGACTCAAACAAATAAATACAAAGCCAATTCTTCATTTAGTAAATATATAAATAAAATTCACAACTAGCAACTGCAGAGACGCCAATGGTTGTTAACTCAGCAAGCTGGCATGTCCTCCTAGCCCCCAACAACCGTTCAAAGGCTTCCTAAATCAAAAATTCACAAATACTTCTAACTTCGGAGATTTTTCTTCTTCTATGAATTAATCTAATTTTCTTTAAATCCTTTGTATTTTTTGGCCTCTGTACATTCCCCAGCAGTGAGTTGTGATGACATGCTTTATAAAAAGGTAATCCTCTGTTCTTTGCTGGCTTTACCTCTGTGTCCAAACTATTTCCTTGTGTGCACCCTCATCCTGCAGTTTGAACAAACCCTAGTTTATGTCTCTTCCCAGATTTAGATATAGCAGATGCTATATGTATGTCTGTATACAAACTGTGTATCTCCTACTAGTGTATCAACATCCAGGGTACCATTGCAGATACACAGCTCCATCAATTAACACCAAAATGTGAATACGAGGCATATTTCAGATTTTTGGGCCAAAAAAAGCAATTTCGTTAACCATGAAATTCAAACAATTTGTGCCACAAGATACAATGCCACCATAGCCACCCTGACTGTAGGGGAAAAAAACAGTGACCTTTTTCTGGTCAGCATCCAGTAAACCATTCAGATCTTGCAAAGAGGCTATATTAAAACTCTACATAATGATATGCGTTTAGGATTATTTTCCTACGGATATTGCTACAACACTCCAAAATCTGCGTGCTTGCTCATGCCAAAGATTGACATGATTTTCACACCAATTTTATCCATTTACAGACTTGGGACCCAAAACACAAAAACATATTTCATTATCAAACTGTCTAACAGAAAACTGCAAATTAAGTATCTTTAAAACTGCTCAGTCAGGTAGTACAAAGGTGCTATGCTTGCAAAGGTTTCCACATAGACATTTTAATTGCATTAAATTGTGACTGAGAAATGAGGCTGGTCCTGCAGTGCATATATTATGTAAATACAAACCATTTAAACATAAAATTATAAAAATTCATAGAAATAAAGGAAATTTTTATTTTGCACATAGGAGTAGTTCCTTTTCCAAGTATGTAATAAAAGATTCATTTAAAAAATTTAAAAATAACAAAACCACTTTGGAAACAAGTAAAAAAAGTGTAAGGAACAATTTAACACCCTCTGGAAGAAGAAACCAGGCCATACACTAAAGATAAGTAAGTGAAGAGATACTGTCTTAGCAAAGATGAAAATAAGCATATGCTGAAATATTTCCTGGAACAGGGTCTGGAGGCCCTAACACATCTCTGCTTGCAATTCTGATATTTTTAAAGTCATTTCTGAATAAAATCTGCCTGGATATTTCAAGAAAAAAAGAAGGAAAAGAAGCAAATGTCAGTTTCTGTGAATGCAAAAAAGGAATTAATAGCAGCAGTATACCCAGAGTGTAATTTAATGGACAATAATTAGTTTCTATTGATATGCATTTTTTAATAAAAGCTGCAGTAGTTGTTTGTTGAAAGAGAAATATTTTATGCTTTGTATCTGAAATCCATTTCCTGCCAATGCATTTTCTCTCTGTAATGTTGTGGGAAATGTTCTGTGAAACACCTTCTCTCTTTAAACCTTGGTAAAATTCTTGACTATGTCAAATGTAATAAGTTTTAGACAAATGACTGTCATCTCCTTGAGCTGGAGAGTTTGAAGAGAGCACAGCAAGTGTGTTTATTTGCATTAAGCACATGCATCAGTGTGGTGTGTGTGAGGAGCTCTGGTACAGCTATTTTACAGCCACTGTGAAGAGATTTTTTTTCTGTGTCATGCTAAAAGACTATAAACCTTGGTGATGTCTGTCTTACACAATTTAACTCATTCGAATTGTTCTACAAAGAGTTCTTTTGACTTAGTAACTTCTTCAAGTCACTCTTTTCAAAAGACACATGGAAAACCCCATTCTCATGATTATTAATAATGTAGCTACTATGAGAAACTCTCAGAGTAGGAAGGAAAAAAAGCCCGTAGAGACAGAACTTAATTTTATAGTGGTTGGTAGTGCTTAGTTTCATTTTCTTAAATGTTCCAGCCATTGAATAAAGAAATAATTTGAAAAGGAAATAGCATCTACAGTATTTGAACTTGCCTTTAGCATAAAATGTTTTAATGTTTTGAGTCTATCTTTGACAACTGAAACAGGCTTTACTGAATACTGGTAAGAGTTCACTTTGTAATAGAAAAGTAGTCACTCACTGTGATCACTGTGTCTTTTTAGTATGCAGCCCAGAGGATTCAGAAAAAGATTACATTTACAATAATTAACATATATGTAAATGGAGATCATGGCTATGAATGATAAATTTTCATAGCAATTTAAACCTTGTTCAAATTAATCAACCATACAGACACTTGATTAATGAAAGGCAGCGTCACTTTAAAATGCAACATGTTAATACATATTACTGTTATCGCTGATCAAAGAATCTTTAAACATAAACCAATTAAAACAAAGTTCAATCTACATTTTTTACTGGTTTAATTCCTACAGAATTATAAGAGTATTATAAAAATTTATGTATTTTATTCTCCTTCATATCTATTTACTAAATTGACTGTAGTACAGAATCACACAAGTAATTCTGCTACTTCATTAATATGATTGGATGTGAAAACTACCAGATTAGTTTTTCAATCTAAGCAGATATAAAATGGCTGATTGCAAAGTGGGCAAAATGCATCCAATTTCATTCTTCATTTGTAAAACCAGTAACTTGCATCTCATCTCTTCTATTCTCAATTCAGTCGTCAACAGACCAGTCACGCAGGGGCTTTGAGTGACTGATAGCAAGGGAGCTGTGTAGGAAGACTGCCTTTGTGGCACCTTCCCAACATCACCTATTTTCTAGGAACAAGCAAGGCTAGAGAGTTTTATGACAATGGTAGATTTTGCAGAGGTCACCTAAGTAACTAAACAAGTTTTGCTCTTTTCAGTTCTTGTCTTCTATAACGATGTGTGCCCTGTCATGCAACTCTGCTTCAATTTACTAGAAAATGTTATGTGTATGTTTCATAAATATATTTACATAGTGGCAATTTCTTTATTGCTCCTAATGAAAAGGCTCGCTAACTTTCAAGGTGTACAATGTTGCTCCCTTTACCTCATGATCGGGAAAACCTAGTAAAAATACATAGTACGTTTCTGAATTGTTGCTTGAACAAAGACCTAGTGCTTTGATCATGAAAAGAGAATATATGTCAGGAGGAGATTTAAAATGATTAGCTGACCTCTTTTTCTTTTATTCAAAATACACCTTTACCACACATTACATACCAGTAATTTGTATGTCCAAATACTGAGCTTTACCGTAAGTGGTAGTATTGGTACAAGAGTAAGAGTAAAATCAAAGTAAAAACATTACTTTTACAAAAGATGTAGAGACAATATAGTGTTGAATTTGGAAAATGGATCCAGTGGGGCATATATATAAAGTATCCTTGTCATTATGGGAGCCCCTACACACGTGTCCACTACTCAGATTTCAATATAGGAACATGCAACAAAATCAGTTTACTTACCATAGAGAGTATAATAACAGACCTGTTCCCTTCCTCTGTGGTAAAATGAGTTTCTGGTGCTAAATACAGTCCTTGGGAGATGGAATACCTGTTAATGTTTTCCAGACACAACAAAATGATAATAAAATAGTGCATTCTAGCAGACAAGCTTGCAGAGATGCAGCCCACACTAGGAATCATGGCAATATTTGGTGTGTAGTGTCCCAAAGGAGTTACATTTTTCTTACTCATGTACATTTTGTCAGAAATTTGCCCAAAAATCCACCAGTCTGTTGGAGCACTTCAAACCAGTGCAGAACTTTAAACATTGCAGTCTCTTGAAAGAATCCTCTGTAAATACTCAAACTGTCCCAGCTACAGAGAACCTCCCCAAACCTGAAGCAGCTCATGGTTTCAGCCATCTCTGGATCAAACCAGAGTTTGGACCATGTAATTTATACCATATGTGAATTTCACTGAAGATTGAGACCACACTTGCTTTACTGCAGTCTTCCGGTCTACATCTAAGTGGCCTTAAGACCAGTCCCAAGGGCAGTTTTGCCACTTCCTGATTTGCTGACGTACCCTGTATTGGTCCTGTGGCCCAACTCTGGCTTTTAAAAGAAAACCCTCATCTGTGTCCTGCACCCAACAAGGGTTTTACATGCTGTGCAGTCAGACTCTCAAACCCCACTTCTCATCCATAAGTCTTCGTCTCTCCCCTCTGGCTTTGCAAATGGACACCCTGCTTTGGGAAGCCTTCCTAAAGCAGCCCTGGCAGCAGCAGCTGCTAGCATTGGTAGTCAAGATGCCTACAAGCACAAGGACAATGGGAACAGGAGGCTGAGACTGAGGTGAAGAGCAGCTGCTCTAGCATTGGTAGTCAAGATGCCTACAAGCACAAGGACAATGGGAACAGGAGCCCTAATCTCTAAAATAAATGCAGAGAAAAGCAGATTCAAAAAAAAAGCTGTGCCTATAGGAAACAGAAGCTCTGTTGCCTTCAGGTGCTCTATGGTTGGTGGAGAAAAATCACCATGTTAGCATGTGCCTTGTGATAAATTATTCACGTGCAATAATTTGTTTATTCATATTTTCTATAAATTTTTTGCTTTACTTTTTACATTTTTTTAATACTGTGATTTTTCTACATATCCAGGTGTTTGACAGGTTGGAGGAATGCTTTGCACAGCTGATCTACTGAATCTGAAATGACTGAGAGTGAACCCACAACTATTTCATCTGATTTCTGTTGGTCAACACACACCTCTGAAAGTGCTGCAGAAGATATAGCTAAGGACAGCTTTTAAACTCTGGAAGAGCTGCTCCTTCTCACTTCCTTGCATAGGGTGAATAGTAAGGATGGTTATGCTTCAGCTGGATTACTGTTTTAGAATTCTCTTAAACATATATCGTAAGAAAGATTGCAATATCCTAGACATCTTATAATTGCTTTTGATTTCCTCGCCTAGTTATATACTGACATAGTCCCTCAATCACTTCTTCATCCTCAGGGTACTTGTATGCCCTCTCACTAATCTTATTTATCCACTTGATTTGGAAAGGGAGTGCTTGGCTGGCACCTGGGTTGCGTTATCTTACACTTGGGGTTTTGCTTAAATATCTCTGTTCTTGCAACCTATGAGTGATTTTGTATAAACTTTTTTTGCCCTCACAAGTGCCAAGAGAGGCTGCTGAAAAAGGAGAAAATGTTTGTTTGTTTGGGGGCATTGAGACAGGAAGCAGAAGGAATATTTATTCTATTCACAGCACGAAGAATGCTTGGCTTTTAAGGAAGTGTGTGTTCGTTGGCTTGTAATTCTCAAGCATGTGGTTTAACAGGAAGCAGAAGTGGAGACATTGCAGTAGTCTAACAAAGAAGGATCCATTAACTTGACTTTTTTTCTTTTCTACCAGATTTCAATTTTCTCACTAATTGAGGAGTGGTAGTTCTTGGTAGCTGGAAAACAGAGCTACAACCTGGCATCAATTTTTTGATGGAAGTCAGTGGTGGCTATGGACTATTTTGACACTTGACTACCTGTCACCTAACATTGGTATCCAGCCTTACTAACCCCTGCCATAGCTGCAACTACTTTTAGTGAAGGAGATTTTGAAACAAAATATTGACAAGTCATACAAGATTGGCCTAAGCCATGAAATGATGGCATTGACAACATCCTGGTTGAGTGCTACAGAAGTGCTAGAAACATAAATTTTTAATATCTCCTTAAGAGTAAACTGTAAGTTCCAAAAATTGTTTTCGACAAATTTGGGAATATGTGTTGATATCTCAGGATCAAGTTTTAGTGGGTATAGAAAGGTAAGGTCATTGGTCAAGCAGATATATCTCCCCTGTGCAGCTACATTTGAAAGTCAGAAGGAGATTTCTCAACCCTGTTTTATCATTCCTTTTCTTAAGCTGAGAAAGACATTTGAAACTCAGCTCTTACCATTGCATTTCTGTATCTGAATACCAAAAAAATTGGACATGTATTTTCCCAACTGGTTTCTTACTGCGTTACACAATGCTGTGCTACTGTGCTCAATTGAATACTGATAGTTTTTACTGCACTTA
This sequence comes from Pomatostomus ruficeps, assembly GCA_013400735.1. Taxonomy (NCBI): domain Eukaryota; kingdom Metazoa; phylum Chordata; class Aves; order Passeriformes; family Timaliidae; genus Pomatostomus; species Pomatostomus ruficeps. The sequence goes on from VYZT01037120.1 coordinate 20,686, forward strand.
TATTTGCCAATTTTGTGAACATTTGGTGATGTTACTCTCCAGGTGTTGAGTTCTGCTACATGAAGACCCAAATTCAGTATCTCTCTATTAAAGTTCAATCTTTACAATAAACCTTAAAGGATGTTTTCATTAGATTTCAGGGGGAAATCACATGAGTAAAGAGAGATACAAATTTAATAGATGTAAGCCTTGTTTCTCACAAGCTGAAACTGTAAATACACTGGTTGGTAACTGGATTCTGCCAGAAGAAAAACACATTCTGCTTTCAAATATCTACATAAGGAAAAAGCTACTATACAAGCCACCCAGTTTGAAGACACTACTGGCTGTATGAAACAGGTCCCTCTCACTCAAGTTTCTCCAGCTTTGCATTAATTTTGTCCTCCAAAAGGGCTAAGATTGTGACTGAAAGAGAATTATACTGAGTAGTTTTCATTTTGAGTGCTGAATGAAACATATACTTAAAGTCCTGCATGACATCACAACCCCTGAACTCTTAAAAAGAAAAATTCTAAGGGCGTAAAAATAAACCCACTCATTCTCTGAGAAAAACAGTACTAGCTATTAAAATAACCAGTGAATCTCACCCACTGACAGAGGTACCCTGGCTTGCCAGCCTGGGTGCCCATGGGCTATTACAGGCCCAGCTATGGGAGCTGGCTCTTCACCTCAGTCTCAGCCTCTCCACCTTGGTCGTTTGTGTGTCAGCAAAGAATTTTCCCATGGATTCTGGGGTGGGTGATATTTGCATGAAGGACACTTCCTTCATGAATCTGTAATCGCCCTTGCAAGAAGTTTGGAATCAAACATAAAACCAATAGACATTATTCTGCCTGCAGCAGAAATGTAGAGTTCAAACAGATTTGTTGAAATGTATTTAAGAATTATGGTAAGATATTTAGAACATAGTAGCACACGTGTTAGCACAAACCCAGCCAATTAGGGTAAAACATCCTGGATGTTTTATTCCCGTTAACCCAAACATCAACAAGCAATGTTGTTGGGTTTCTTCTCTTCTGGGTTACTGCTAAGATGTCAATGTTCTTTGATTTCCACTTAAGTGATGAAAGAAAAAAACATTATGCCTAAAAATTTAGAGTACAGAATGACCCTGACTAAAGTAGTTTAAAATTGGAAAAGTTGCAGTTGAAAATGTTGTAAGAAATTGTTTTCTTTAAAATATGTTCCTGGGAAATCCATGTAAATCTATCTCTTTTTCTGACTTTTTAAAAGAGAAACACTAATCTAAATGTTAAAGTCTTAAGCTGTGGTTTTTATATTTAAGATAAAAATCTTGAATTTAGTAAAACTTAAATTCAGTTAGGTATGAAAATTCCAATTAATCTTACTATTATATTATTCATAAGTGAAAGCATCTCTTGGAGTCTTTGCAATCCAAGACAAGCTTTCCTGTCCCAAAACTTTCCTAAGAGCCACACATTCAAGTCTATCCTTTCTTTTGTTGATCCACAGAACTGCTGTGATGATTTTATTTATTGAACCATTTAAGATCCTGATGCATTTGCCTGTAGTTATGTACTTATGATTATAGTCTTGAAAGCAGAAAAGCAGCATGTGTATCAGCCTCCCCACCCTGTGGCACCTGGGGAGGACAATGGGAGGGTTTCCCCTGGGCTCTCCCAGCAGCCCCAGCCAAGTGCAGCCAAAGGCAGGGCAGCCCAAGAACTGTGGGACTAGTGAAGCTGAGTGGCCAGAAATGGTGTTACTGACAACAAGTGAGAGTAGAAAAATCCTCTAAGTTTGTTAACTAGGGTGTTTTACAAAGGAGGCTGACCCAGAGGTAAGGACAGCGATGAGCTCCTTAGGAGTGCCAAGACAAGGGGAGCAAGGGGAGTTCTGTACCCCAGACAGGGAGCCAGAGAGAGGTACACACTCACAACACAATCATTTTAGTTTAGGATCAGGATCAAGCTTTTGATTCCAACAGAAGGGTTGGGGGGTTATTAAAAATGCTGTTTAATTGCTGTGACTACCTTTCCCGTTAAAGTGTTAAACCTCTTGTTTCTCATTCATTATGGAACAAAAGACTAAGCATTTAAAATACTCCTTTGTCACCAAGACCTGTAAGATAAACTGCTGCCCTACTCCTTTCCTATTATGGCAGAAGAAAATAAAATATTCTCATCCAATTATACCGGAAAGGTGATCTTGTCGAAATAGTTACGAGCTGTGATTTGGGAGCATCTATGCTCAATATTCATTCCTCTTTGCCAGAATTTTATTTTTTTTAAAGTCTGCACCATCAGGAAAGGTAAAATCCATGGTTCCCATGTGCAGGCCTTTTACCAGTTTTTCTCTACAGTTGCATCGATACTCTTGAGGAAGCTGCTGGGATTTCTGGTATCATGTTACCCCAGCTTCCACCAAGAGGCTCTTACCACAAAGGTACTTTCATGATTACTGGTGCTAGTGGAACTGCAAATTGTCAGAAAGTGTAAAAAAGGGGTGGGTTTCATTTGTTTGTTTTGAGGAAGAAAAGAAAAAAAAACCAACAAAAACCACCACAAAACTTACTCCAGGCAAATCTTTAGTTATTCTTACAATGTATAACAGGGCCCAGCCTGAACTCATTTCTCAATAGATTACAATCCACATCATCTCACTTTTGGCAAAAGTGCCAGTTCCTCAGAGCTACAAAGAACAATATATATACTTAAGTCCATACTCACCTCAATCAGTCTGTGTCTGCACATTCTGTGGGGGATTTAGAGGATGCACAGGTCATTGTATCAGAGAATTGAGGAGACATATTACAGTACATTATGCTGGGCTTCACCTGGACTGGACACACATGAAAGACAATTCAGCTGCCACAGCTCCCTTTGTATCTCCATTTTTCAAATTCTGAAAACAAGCTGAAAAGGAGAAAAGGGACTCAACTTTTTTAAACCCACAAAAACTACTGAATAAAGATATAATCACGGGTTTGAATGAAGGTAAATAATGTTATCATCAAATTACAGACAGTTTTAAACAAAATATTCTAGACGTGATATTTCCATGTTCATGGAAAATTTGTTTCCATCTACATTAATTGCATTACAGAGATTTAATGGAATGTCTAGTTAAATTGTTAGAAGAATAGGTAATATCCATATAAAAGGAAGAGAATAAAATATGGCACCTGGCAAGGTTTTAAGCTAAAAGCTTACTGTTAGTTTTTTTGTATTGAATTTGTATAAATGACTCAAGAAGATGTAAAATACAAATGAAAAAAAAAAATCCTATAACAAAGAGAAAATTATAGAGTAGGATTTACCAGCCATTCAGGTTTGCATTTCAACAAAACAGCCTCTGTCTTGGATCTGTGTGGAACTGGTTTTGAATTTAGAAATAATATCCATGTTAGGTGTATATTAGATGCAATACTGTCCTAAAAACCACCTTATTCTTCCATAGGTTTAGGCAAACCTGATTTTTCCACACCAGATCATTGTCCTTTGTGGGCACAGACATACCTCAGTCAAAACTTGACTTCTAGATATGGTCCCAGGACTGGAGGCTGATTTGGGGAAGCACTGAGAGCCATCCCCCTGAATTACTTCTATGAGAATTGCAGACAAAAGGCTCCTCATGAACTCAGGGAGCAGAGAAAAGATAAAGTTGTTCACAGGAAACCCCAGCGTATTATAAGTATGAAAATGTCTACAGATAAATTTCTGAAAGCAATTGGGCACCTTCTCTCTGAATTTAAAATGTCTCCTTCTTCAGGAAAGTTGATCATGCAGATGTGTCATGTGCTTTTTCATAGATACAAACAAACTCTTTCAATTTTCATTTTTTCAAGGTAATAAGCTGGAAAGCTGGTGGTTTTAACTGGAATGCCATATGTACATTCATGAAGGTAAAGAGCCAGACCCTGTCTTTGAGGAAATGTGTTTGTGAGAAGGTGAGCAGCCACGGAGGAAGAGCTCAGTAAATTCTGGTTTAAATCTTTCCTCTATTTTACTAGTTCAAGAGAAAAGGTACCACTTGTATACATACATTTAACAGCTGGTAGTTACAACAGAACAAGCTTTGATTCACAGGACTTTGTTCACTAGTGACTGGAGCTACACCATCAGCCACGTGGCGAAAGGGTTTCCACCAGACAGCAGTAGCTGCAGCAAAGGCTAGTCATTTCACTTATTTTCTCTAAAAGACATCATCATCCTTAATACATTTATTTTATTTTTTTTTTTAATTTTACTTACTACCTTGTTGCCTTCCCCCACACAGTTTAGCTTGTCTTTTTCTTGCGAAGCAGTTTTGTGTGAAAATCAATTTTGACATGTTTGTATGGTTATCTACCACC
>VYZT01037120.1:30000-32174 GCA_013400735.1 Pomatostomus ruficeps
GACTTTCTGTTCCGAAAGAGCAGGAGCTGAGCAGGAAAAGGCAGAGCACTACCAATACTGACTTCTCTGAGTCATGAACAAAACTGCATCTAACACAGAAAACAGATTTTCAGCAAGATTTTATGAAGAACACTTTCCACATTTATACCAATTTTTTTCAACTTGTCCCAACAATTGCTTTCCAATTACAGTGGGAACTACTTTATTCTATTAAGGAATGCTTCTACTGGAGTTTGGAACAACTCCTTAGTTCCTAAAATCCATCTCTATGTTCCAACTAAAGTTTTACTTTTTGCATCTCAGGATAAACACTCCCATGATAACCACAGACCACAGCACCAGGTACGGCATGAGCCAGCTGGGAGGCTGGGATGCCTGCACCCTCACCCAGGTCCAGGCACAGGAAACGGCTTCACAGGAAAAGCAGTTTCCGCATTTCACATGTCAGAGAGACCCCCGTTCACCAACGGTAGCCCACCCCAGCAGCACCACTGTCAATTAAATGCCTGTGATACTGCACGATATTGTTATCCCATGTTTGAAAATACGCACGGTAATTAAATCCCACGTGTTCTGTTAGGAATGATAACGTATGATCTGGTGCAGCCATCTGAAAGAGACTTGGAATTTATTTCGGCTTGGTCCTGTGGATACTTTAGACATACAAAAATGCTTGAGCAGCACTTTTCAAGGTACAATGGAAACCAGCTTTGCAAGAGAGAATGTCACTTGAATGGTAGATATATCGATGGAATCAGAGAATCTGCTTAAACAAACAGTATCTGAATTCAGATTTTTCTTGTCTGCTTTATAATAATAATAATAATAATAATAATAATAATAATAATAATAACATTAAACAGTAAAGTTATCAAATTCAACAAAATAACAGCAGAGTTAAGATATCAGTAAATGGTTAAACCTCATTTCCTTGCCTTCTGACTATTTAAAAGCAATATTGCTGTGTAACTAATTTTATGTAAGGAATAGTTGCTCCTGCTTTCCCAATAAAACCCTGCCTGCATTTTATGTGCATTCCTCGGTGCTGGGCACAGGCTGCCTGCCTGGCTCGGGGCCCTGGCATCCCCCAGCCGAGCCAGTGGAGCTTTGCTCCAGCCTTGGCTGTCAGAGCAGGGAGCCTCGAGGTACTGAAAAGGGAGTGAGAAACCAAGCGCTGCAGTTATAGGGCACGCTAGAAAAACAACAAAAATCCCCCAAGAAGTAAAATTCTGCAAAATGCAAATACTCATGTATCCTCAAGCTTACCCCATTTCATCAGGCATTTTGATATAAGACCTGCATTTTTTCTGAACCACAGTTTAAGGTAAAGTACTGAAGCTTTATCTGCCAGCTCTGATGCAAATGTTGCCTTATAGCTGAAGGAAAACAATGGCAGGATAGTAACTTCAGTCCCCAAAACTGTAAGTCACTCCTGGGTGTACCATATGTGATTTCTGACATCATCACAAGTCCAGTATCTTCCCTATGCAAAATGCCTGCAGATTGAAAAACTCATCAATAGGTGCTATAGTCTGCAAATAGTTTCAGTGTCAGCTTGGCAACTGTGACTCATGCTGTTGGACAAGTGAAAAGAAAACCACAGTCAGCAGCTATTCAGCAGCAAATCATTAATTAATTACATTTTAATGAACCTTAAGCAGCTACTGCGGGAGCCTTCAGAAGTTTATCAAAAATGAAGAATTGCCTTGTGTAAATCTTAAGCTGACTGAAAAAATCCAGAGGGCCTGAGGGTAACAATCCTATGTAATTTCCATATATCTACTAAAACTTTATAGCTTTAGTAATGTTATTATATTAGCATTTCACTCCAGAACCAATTCATCGCTATGATTCCAAATATTAACACCTGTTTGACACCTTAAGGCTGTATGTGTATGTAATTCTTCCTTTTTGTGTTGCTGCAGCTGTTGATTTCTCTAAAAGAAAAGAAAGAAAAAAAGCTTTCAAGTTCTCAAGTTAAAATGTCTTGTTTTTCAAGGAATCCAAATGTTACAAAAATATCTCTGTAGCCATCAGTGTATCTCAATAGGGGTGTTTCCAGACAGCGTATTTCAATATTGTGACTATTAGAGTCAAAGTGAATGCTGTGCACAGATTTATGGTGCGGAGCTGATATATTTATATTTACAGAGCTTTCCTTTTTTTTTTTTTTT